>OZ038450.1:22201840-22397577 GCA_964036195.1 Sphaerolaimus hirsutus | reverse complement strand
GTCATCCGATTGATCCTCCAGCGGATGAGGCGAAGGAGGGAACGAGAAGAGTAGTGTTAAACCAACTGCCACCTATTTGAGTAGGAACAAACGAATGATATGTATATTGTTTATTCATCAAATATAACATTTCTCGCACCTTTAGACAACATTCTTGTTGTCGTCAGCTGTTTATCAAACAAAGTAAAAAATAAAAACCTTACATTGTGTTTGCAAATTAATGATATAACTTGCAATACGGTAGTTAAATTTCTTATGTGTTTACACAAACACATCAATTTCAAAAAAATGAGGGCATATAAGCCGCATGTATCAGCAGCTTTTTTCTGTATTACAACATGATTAAAAGAAAAAATGCAGTTTTGATCAAACTGCATTTTTATATCACTGATCACTCTCTGAGATAAATTCTCTCGCCCCAATGAATCGAAAATAAACACGTGATTATATGCAATCCTATATATAGATATAAAGTGACCCCATGTCAAGTCAGGGTATTTTAAAAAGCATACACTCCCCTTTCCCACTTGAATGACTTCACTCAAATCGATGCATTCATTTAAATTAATGCATCCCGTACCATTTTTACTTAGGGTCGAATCGCCATTTATTATAGCTTCGATGTCTGTCACATCCATTAACCCTCCCTTTCCACAACCAAACCCCTTTCCACAACCAAGCCCCTTTCCACAACCAAGCCCCTTTCCACAACCAAGTACTAGTAATTGGCATTCGACAAAATGGTCCTATCGGGATGCAAATGAAGTGATGCGATCGAAAAACAATACACCAATATAACCAAACCCTCTGCTGGTGTTGGTTCGTGGAAAGAGAAATCTATACCTAATGAACCGATTGACATTAAATCAGTTTTTTCTGCATTTACTGGGCATACTACGGGGTCAAATGCTAAGGCAAACATATTTAACTTAAATTCATCATACGATAGGCAATTTCGCACATTAAAGTTCTTTTTCAAACATCGATACAGTTCCGCAAAGGCCATCGGGTAGCCCATGTCGGATGTACTGCCAGAAGCTCTTTCAAAGTAATATGGCACCATGGGGTGCCGTGTTGCTCCGAACAACAATGCTGCTCTTTGTATATTGTGTGGTTTGTAGCAAAATTTTGCTTGTTTTACATCTTGCGTTAGGTATCGATCTCCACTTATCATTTGAACTATGCAAAAGTTTGGTAACTTGCCAGAGTAAATGGCTTGCTGTGACGTTTGTTTTAAATTGCCGGGTACATTTACCCTAATTACTCGGGTATTAAGAAAATGTAGTTTTAATGGTCTTTTGACTGCTGATTTTTCCACTGCAACTGCGCATTGCGCGCTAGGTTGAAGATGTAAAGCGAATAATTGTATTCTCATTATTTTTATTTTGTAATTCTTTGCAATTTCTGATAATGGTAAATTGAAGCATTCTATACAAAATTGGTCGCTATGTCTCAACAACTCAATCGTTAACGGGTAACCCGCGGGCCATCTGGGTTTGGTTGAAAATAGATCCAAAGCTAATTTTGAATAGGTGACACATTGTTTACTACGCGCTATTTGCATGGCTCTTTTTTTGAAGCTTTCACTATTGAGGTTTTGTATTTTATCGGTATACACTTCATTATAAAAACCGGAAGTCTCTTTCTCTTTGTAAATGTCATCCATATTTTCCAATAATTTGTGTTTCATGTTTGCCATATAGCCGTAATTGTCATTAATGTCCAAAAGTAAAGCATCTTTACTAAACAATTTTACTGAACGCCAACATGTCTCACCAAAACCTGGTATCAAAGCTACTTTGTCAGTAATCCTAGTTGCTACCGGAGGAGTACCTAGATCTATATTTTCTGGTAAATCTGTTCCATCCTGTTGAACAACTTTGTATAGCATGCGTACGTAAATGTTTGACAAATCTATGTAATACTGGGAAGTGTCGATAGTCCAAGTCCAAGATGTATTGTAATCATTGTGCTGTACTGTGAGGGGTACCTCAAAAAGTTGGGATTGAACAAAAGTTGTATCTATTACGGGTGCCGACCAGTATTCGACTTCTTTAGATGTTACAAATGAGGATGCGACATCTACCTTCTGCTTCAAAGTTGTTTCCGGTTGAAAAACCATCGAACCTTCAATGTTTGTTGCCGAAGAAGCAGCCATTTTCAGTAAAATTATTAATGTGGGAGAAATGTTACTTTCCCTACGCTTATATAGGATTACTACGTATTATCCGTCCGGGCAGTTCAGTTTGAAGAAGAAGGGTTTAACTAACGTGGAAAAAATGGAATTGATATGGGTGGCTTTTTCTTGTTGGATCTCTTTTTTTTACGTCGTCCTTTTCCTGTTATTTTTTTTGCTTTGCCTTTACCTTTCAGCCATGGGGGTAGAGATTTTTTACCACGCCTTTTTTTCCTTCTACCCTTGCCCTTTGTCATTCTGCCGCCACTCCATTTGCGTCCTTTGCCAATTTTCTTCTTCTTTCTGACATATTTCCGTTTTTTCTTTTTTCCCCCTTCCTCTGTTGATGACTTTATAGCATTTTGACTCTCGCTGGATATTACAGGCTCAGACAATGATTTCGTGCTGACAATATTAGGTGGACCTAACCCGACTAATCCCGTAAAGTTAGCCGCCTTCATTATGTTATTTTCATAAAATGTTGCATCTGGGGTATTATATACTCCACCATAATTGAATTTGTGAATTTTTGCACATTCTTTTTCAGATTCGGGGTGATCCATTTGTTAGAGTAATATTGGCCGTTTTCTCAGAGTTAAAGATAAAAAAATTCTAGTATCTGGGCTTAGTATTGCAATTGAACCGTCCTCAAAGAAAAATGAAAATTGTAGCCTGTTGGTGTAGACTGAATCTAGTGGGTGAAATTTGAAGGTCGTAGGTCTAAAATCGATACCTTGGATGATCTTTGAACCATCCAAGAAAATATTTGCCAAAGAAACCTTGTTGCAACCAAATAAAGTTTTTTGAAGTGATGTAACTTCGGTTATATATACCATTTGTTTTCCGTGAAAGAAACCCGTGCTCGGGTAGACTAGAACGCCATCATTAAGTAAATGATTTTTCACAGATAACAAGTTTCTCAATGGATCTGATAGTATAAGCATAAAAACATTTGTTTTTGCAATATAAACGTCCTTGTTACATTTTTTAAATTCCAGATGCGCTTTTTCTCCACCCTCTTTTGAATTTTCTGGTGAATTAGGAGTTAATTTTTTTTGAGTGAACAAATGTAAAGAATTTGCAACATTATACAGTCCATCCTCATGCTGTTTCAAATCTTCAAATGGTGTATGTCTTCTTTTTCTGCCTTCAACTGTGGGTGTTGCGTGGAGTCGTGTCCCGTCTTGTTGATATGCGTAGATTGAATCAAATATATGATGCCAGTGCGGTTTTGCTTTCAAACTTTGTAAATTTGTACACTCTTCTGCATTTTTGAATGCGGACATGATGCAACTGATAATTTGCTCACTGGTAGGTATTTTTATAAATTTATCATTAACTAAAAGCTTGGAAAAATCTAATTTTCCATGATAAAATTTTTTATTAAAATCATATACAAAGTAATATTTATCCTGCGCATTTTGATGTTCTATAACACTTTGTGATCTGTCTAAATGTGAACAAGATAAGGATGTAATGGCAATTTCCCAATTTTGGGACAAATTGAATTGTAAGTTGCTCGGAAAGTTATAAACCATATTAGATGCCATGCAATTATCATTGTTTGGTTCCAAAATCAAATCGATATGGTATTCATTGGCCTTGGGCTCCATCATGTGGTATAGTTTTTTTGATTAGCAAAAATTAAATCATAAACGTGTTCTTGAGCAGAATTCTTGTCAAAAATTCGCAAAAAGGCTCTTAATATTTCAGGAGATTTCTCTGCAATAATTTTAGGTGGTATTCGCATTGATATATATATCAAAAAGACGATTACAGTCATTGTTGTTGTTGTTGTTGTTGATTGTTTGGTTCTAAAATTATGTCTATGTGGTACTCGTTGGACTTTGGCTCCATTATAAGCTGTAATTTTTGTGATTGGCAAAAATTAAATCGTAGACGTGCTCTTGTGCAGAATTTTTGTCGAAAACTCTCAAGAAAGCCCTTAAAATATCTGGAGATTTCTCAGCAATGATATTTGGTGGTAAACGGGTAGTAATATATACCAAAATGATGATTACGGTTAATAATTGAAGTACTGTTACACCGACTTGAACAATGAGTTTTTTATTCACGTTGCAGTTGACAGTTGACCTGTTATTTGACATTAATAAAGGTTCCATATTATCTATTGAAGTTTTACTTCTGGTGACAGGGGGTGAAATTCTGGGTTGGTCATCATTATTCATTTTGCGCGTCTTTCTCAACATTTACCAAATCCTCTGCGTAATAAACTTTGGGTAAAATTTTGGGGTCTGATGCGTTTTTCTCTTGTGAAATGTAATATGTATATGGCCAAAAATTATTGTTTATTTTTGCAATGTAGTAAATGTTTGAAGAAAATTTCTGATCGGTAGATTTTGCAAAAGTTTTGTGGATGCGAGCTCTTACGGGGTCATTTATGGAGAATTTAACCTTTGGTCGTTTTTTTATGGGGATGTTTTTCAGAGAGCCTCGTTCGAGTTTTGGTAGAAATCTCTTTTTGAAGATTTCACGGTCGTCAAAAATAGTTAACTGAATTGGTGCTTTGTCACCCAAATATTTACGCGGTGTCCTATTTATAGCATCGACAATGGATTTCAAAGCAAAATAATATCTTTTATGTTTTGTAGTTGCGTAAAATCGAGCCAATTTTAGACGAATAGTAGAGATTACTTTCTCAACTGGTGAATTTTTTTGGTAGCTGGCTAAGGGTGTTAAAGTTATTCTTTCATTTGATAAAAAATGAGTAAATTCCTTGCTTAAAAATTCTGCAGCAAAATCGCAAAATACCGTCTCAACGCTTCCACCCCTGGCTTGAATTTCACGAAGAATTTCTTCAAATTTTTTGGTCACGTGGGGTGCTGCCTTTGTTTTACATATTCGGAAATGAATCATATCCGAAAAGGTATCGACCGCTAAGAGCACAGCTGTGTTCCCATAATTTGTCTTTGGTGGTCCTAGAAATGCCAAATCTATACTCAAACAGTCGTAAATACCCGTGCTGATGACGGGTCTCGTGTTTCTTTTTGATCTTTTTGTTTGTTTAGTTAAAATATATCCAGCTTGCTTTTTTAACCATTCCCTAACAAAATCTTGCGTTATACCTTGCTCATATTTACGAGCCTCCTTGTAGAGGGCTTGAACTGTGGAAAATAGCCCCTGGGTGATTTTTTTTGCAGTTATTTTTCCTTTTTTATATTTCCCATACCACAGGTATTTTAATAGAGCTTCTTTCTTTTTCTTATTGGTCATCACTACCAATTATTTTGAAGCCAGTGAAATGGCGCTCTTCTTGACTTGCGTTTATTTTTCCTTCTTTTTTTACCCTTGCCCACGAGGTCAGCTAATTTTTGTCTGTGATCCGCACGAGTATGTTGGCGGAGCGTGTTTATGTGGTACCAAAATTCATTGAATCCCGGTGGTTGGTCAAATGATCGATTAAAATCTCTTTCACCTAGTTTTTTTAAAGTAACTTGAGCCAAGTATCTGACAATATCTGAGTAATTGGAATTATTGACGATTGCTTTTCCACCATGGTCAATGATTTGGTTTTTATTATCTACCCACGCTCTATGCAGAAATCTTCTATGTGTTTCCTTCATTTTATCTATCAATATAGGTGGGTCGCTATCTTTAAGATGAAGTTTTGGTGTTCCTTTTTTCAAAAATCTAGGTGGGGTATCTTCATCGTCATCTTCATCATCCTCACTGTCACTGTCCACGTCATCATCATTTTCCACTTGCGGTTGTTGTCGGAAATTCAGCCGCTTTGGG
This sequence comes from Sphaerolaimus hirsutus, assembly GCA_964036195.1. Classification (NCBI taxonomy): domain Eukaryota; kingdom Metazoa; phylum Nematoda; class Chromadorea; order Monhysterida; family Sphaerolaimidae; genus Sphaerolaimus; species Sphaerolaimus hirsutus. The sequence continues at coordinate 22,391,645 of OZ038450.1, read as the reverse complement.
TTGGCTGATACCTCGGCGCTTTCTCGTTGGGGGGTATTTTTGGGTGTGGCTGCTTTGGATGATGATGATGGTCTTTGAACTTCTGGATACAGTTCAGCAGGGAAAAATGAAGATTGACTTTGATTGGGTGTATCGTGGCTGGTAGTATGTTTAGGTTCGGGTGATGCGATAGAATTTGGAGGGGGAGTATTGGGAGGGGTTGATTTGGGGGGTTGCGTGAAGGAGTGTGCAAAACCACTAAGATCTACTGTGTTTGATGGTATTTTTAAGGGTAAATTTTTGGGGTCTGCACTATTAACGTTATTCAATATTAAAGATAATTTATTTCTAGCTGCCAAAAGTAGGTGATATTTTTGCGCATCAGTCAATTGTTTGCTCTTTAGTATTTCGTCTATGAGTTTTTGAAACTGTTCTTTTCCTCCTTGTTCATCTACAAATTTTTTTAATACATATTTAAAATCTTTTACGCTTATATTAGATCGATGTTGATTGTCCATGGTTTTATCAAATGTTAAATATCTTGGAAGCTACTGATTTGATCAATAATCTGATGAATACCATTGATGCGTGCTTTATCAAAAGTTTTCTGCCGCCTTTGGCGGATTTACAATTTGATAGTAGATTTATTATTGGTGTAAAATAATCTAGTGAGCGGTTTGTTGACCTGTTAAGTAACTTTCTTATACTGCTATTATAGTTGATATTAAAAGCTATATCCAAAATGGCTGAAATTGCTTGCTTGTTCGCAGTACTTAAATAGGTTCGAAGTTTTTTATCACTTTGAATGTTTGCCGCTTTATGCAATTTTTTGGTGCACTTTTGTACTCTGGTTATTTTATTCATTATTAATGGGTGCGTTGATCGGTAACTGTCACCAGATTAGGTGTTGAATTGTTGTTAAAGGTAGAAGAAAGATTATACAGAATTTGGTCTCCGTTATTTTCATTAAATATATTAGTTCTAGCTTGGAAAATTGGGTTAGAAACGTGCTGGAAAGACACTATTAAATAACCATAGGGTATATGTACGGCGTCGCTATATGCGAGTAAAAATTTGCGCTTTTGTTCACCTTGCCCGAACCAGCTGGAAGCTAATGAATTCACAACTTGTTCTGTTGGGTACTTAAATAGGACCAAGAATGTGCAACATCTACGTAAAATGCGAAGAGAACTGTTGTAATAAGGGTCGTGAATTTGTATAAGTACAAGCAATTTTTTTGAATGACTAACAGAATTTGTAATTAGGCGGCTGGTATACCACGGCGGCATTAATAGTTGCATATCATCATAAATAACAATTTGCGCCAGCTCGCTGTCTTCCAGTGCTGACAACGCGGGTACTTTGTTGCGTTCCAGTATTTCGACCTTGCCTGGGAACTCTGCTTGTAATTGTTGATATACGGGGTGATTGTGTTGATTACTGCCTGAACATATTAGAACTTTGTCGGGTATTTGATCCAGATTTAGCCATCCTCTCAATGCGTATTGTAAAAATTTTAATGACCACGAACTTTTGCCGCATTTACTGGGACCTATAATAAGATAGGACTGACTGTATTCGGCTAATTGAACATCTTTTTCTGTAAAGTATTCTTCATCCATTGTGTGGTTTTTTGCCAGAATATCCCCAGGGTACTGACCAAGATTTGTTGTCTTGCCAATAATGATATCTTTTTTTTAGTTGGAAATGTACTCTCTTAACAATATTATCCGTAGTGATTGATAGCAGACTGGGTGTGTTTCTAAACTGCAGATTTACGGTATTTATATAATGGTTGGAGAAAATTAAAGGTGAAAAATATGATACCAGCTGCTTTTTAAGTTCGTTACTTTGTAACAAATACTTGTTATGGTTTGTCATACGTACTCCTTTTGCCTTTAGTACCGTATATGCATTTTTTGGATCGACCTTTTTCCTATACGTGAGTGAGTAAAACTTATTGGCTATGGCTGTAAATTCTGATATAAAGTCGTCTTCAGGGATGTCGCTGTCTAAACCCCCTAGAATGCCCGGATTCAGGTCCGGGTGCATGTGCTCTGCACCTTGATTTGCATCATGAATGTAATAACAGGAATCAGTGTCTGTATATAACAATTGGTTGTAGTGAAATTGTTCTAGCAGTCTTTGCAGCATGGATCTCGCGTAGCTAGTGATATAAAGAGCTAATATGAGACATGAATTTGGGGAATTCTGCACAAATTCATTAGTAGTTTTGAGCTTCACTCTAGCTATATTCTCATTCATGATGAAAATTTCTTCAATTTCATTCATTGGTGAAAAAACTGTTGTCATAAATTTGTTTGGGTCTTTGATAAAGACGTACTTTGATTTCTGGCTATTCATTCCTAATTGCCCATATGCACTGTTGAGTAGTAATTTACACACTTTACTTTTGGCCGGGTTTTCTTGGAATTTATCTGGGTCGAGCTGGCTTTTCTCTATATCATTGAATTTTTGACAAAATTGTAACTTTTCTCGCTCATTCTTAAAATTATGTTTAGCCGACATAACTTTTAGAGCAAATATTTTATCTATAAATGTACTGAATACCCCTTCCTCCGGATATTCCGGTGACCATACGGAGACATTGTCAAAAATAAGAGCTTCGTATGCTCTAATAATTTGGTAATTTCTTTCGAGGGCCATATTTAAACAATTGACTGACCAAGTTCCAAACATTTTTCTTTGTTTGTTAGTGCAGGTACATTTGTAAGTGCCATCCGGTGGAGGTAACTTTTCCTTACCAGATGCGTATTTTTTTGCGCAAGTGTAACATAATGCGTATACGGAAAATTGATCTATTTTCATCGGTAAGCATGGTAGCAATAAATCTTTTGGTGGTAAAATTTCAACTTGTAGGACGCCTGCTGCGAAAGGTAATGGTTTTTTTGAATAACCGGTTAGAAAATCCAACTCTTCTTGCGTCAAAACTCTAGGTGCTTTAATTGGCATGGGGAATTTTTTCATAGTCGCTGGGTATTGGCTGCATATATCAACGGCATTGATAGTGTACTCGGGGTCAAAATCCGACGGCATATTTTCCTCAAATAAATTACCCCCAGGGTTAGTTGATGCGAAACAACTAAAGACCTCGGTGCGACCACCGTAGTACGCCGATCTCATATCCAATGGTTCTCTCACCTTGCATGCATTGTAAATTTTTGCAAATCTTATGCTATCCCTTTTGAGCCTTTGTATATCGCATTCCCACCACATTTCCACGCGCAGTCCCGTATTCTTTTCAATCAAATTTATTCTGTGTAGAGTGTTTTTATAATTTTCTCCATGAGATAAATGCGATTGTCTCATTTTTGCAAGCCTATTTGGGAAACAATGGATACAGCCATGCACGCTGCATCCCAAATACTCGCGTAAAAAGTCTATTTCTGTTTTATTTTCATCTTTGTATACAACGCAGTCTATCTTGAAATTTCTGATATTTCCAACATCCGGATCGTAACACGAAATTGTTTTCTCTCCTTCTTGAGATCTAGAATATTGAATATATTTGTTATCATAATACCTAGCAATAGCTATGATACTCTTCAATGCCCACTTACTTTGCATATCGGCAACATTGAAATTGTTGCGGGGTGGTGTGTGTAATATTACTGATGTGTCGACGTGTTGACTTTTCCATATAAAATTTGCGAGGCTACTCAAGCTTTTTGAATTGAGGTGAGGTATTATATTAAAAGTGTAAAAAATTTCTTTTGTAAATTTCACAAAAGCCTCTTCTAAAACCATCGTGTCAGCTTTGATATACTGGTAACATTCATTTTTTATATTAAACTCATTGTATTTATTATTTTCATACCATTCCAAAAACTCTAGTCTTTGATCTGTCTTCATACTGTCCACGTGAAAAAACTTTGGTTCTGGTAAAGCCCCATATGTGCTATTTAAATTGTGTTCGGTGACAATGGCGTGTGGAAAATTACCTTTAAGTTTTGTACAATTAAAAGCTTTGCCCACTTGTTCCAAACTCATAGGGAAATATTTGAGGGAACATAAAAAGCTTATTTTACTATTGAGACGCATGTAAAAAATTCTCCTACCATTCGACAGAATTAAATTTGGTATTTTCCCATTTTTTAAAAAAATTGCTAAAATTTCGCATAGGTCAAAGCTCAGGTTATGTGCAATCACAGTCAAATTGTTATGTTTCTTATAATCCATTAAAAAATAATAAAATTGGGTTATGGCGTCTAACCCATAAAAGAAGCTAGTACATGATTCACATTGCGAGCATGGCTGGTTTTCTAATATACAATTATTACATCTTTTCATACAATAGACTGCGTAAGTTGCATGAATCTTACGATAAACATGATCACTTCCTGCTGTAGATGTGGATGGGGTGTCTCCAAATATTTTATTTTTCTTCTCTACAATCGGTTTTTGAAACGTTTCTGTGTCGTAAAAAATAATTTGAAAGGGTTTTCCTGGGTATTTAGTTTCATACGGTATCGGTTTCTGGAAAAAACATTCAAATTGATGCGCTCTAAAAGTCTTTTCTATGGGTACATATGTTTGGCAGTATTGGCATTTGGTGAAACCGCAATTTTCATGATTCTCGCTTAGAATGATTTTCTTTTTGCATATAGAACAGAAATGAAGACATTGGCAGACCGTTAATGGTTTGCATGAGGCTTCATTCAATTTTTCAAGTTCTTGTCCATTTAAACAACATTCGTTATCAGATTCATCAGTACTATCTATTATTTTTGTAACTTGTAAATTACTTTTATGTGGATAAATGTTTACCAAGTGGTTTTCATAACAAGTTTTATTGTAGAATGACCTATTACATCTTTGGCAAATTATGGTTTTCTTACCTTTTTCTATAGGGCAAATATTTTTTGCAAAACACATTGGACAGGACGATTGCGAACACTTGCATGTGGAATGTTTATTGAAAATAATTTTGTTGCAACAGTCTGTTACTCTATAACAGTTTGCTAATGTGCTAATAGATTTTACCAAGACAACATGTTTCTTCTCATCATCATATAATAAATCAATGCATGCTTTTTTCTTACAATTGGGTGTGCTCTGAAAAACAAGCTCAATACCACCATCTAATATTGACCAAACTCTACATTCGTATATCATTTGTTTGTGTTTTGGTGGAAATTTTTGTAAAGCCGTTAAAAGAATTTTTACATTTTTGTAGAGATCTTTGCATTGTCGATCGTAATTGAATGATATTGATGCAAATTCTACGAATCTGGCAACATCTCGTTCTAACGTAACATATTGACCTTTTCTATGTTTTCTAGTATATCTCTTGAATAAATTTGGTTTTTTTGTGATTGTTGACATCAAATATTGTTTTCCCATGAATAAGCATGTTGCGAGGCACTGATCGGGTGTTGATATTAAATTTGGCGGATTATAAATAGCTTTTCTGTGAAAACGTATTCTACTTTGTATATCTGGTAATAATCTCGTCCTGGTGTCAAATCCTTTAGCTACTACCTCATTTCTCTCTACAGTTGTGATATTTACAGAAAAACCATTTAACAGATTGTCTTCCTCCGTACCAGCTGATTGAAAAATCATTTCAACTCTATTTAAAATCGAAGCTATAGACACATTTTGTAAATGGGTGATTTTTGATAAAATGTAACCTTTGTCAAAACTTTTTGACATGACTTTTATTCCAACAAAAATTCTTTGTTTTTCTTCTGCTTGTTTATCTGAAAAATAATCTAAATATACTTTCTCGATGCATTTTCCCAGAACGTATTCTAAAAATGTAATGGGATCATTAACTTGATCTTCAAGTTTTGGTAAAAACTCTACGTCATATACATAATAGTTTGTGTAAAATTTGCCATTTTTTTCCAGCCAAGGTTCTTTAATAGTAAACAAATTTTTCCAACCAGGTTCAGAATGCTCTATCTCTGCTATGTTGTCCTTGAGATATTCGTAATGTCGGTTGAGAGTTACAGCATCCTGTTCATCGTATTTGATCTTGTTTTCATCAAATTCCTCGTCATCGGATGATGTGTCCAGTTGATTGTCCTCGGGTGGTGTGCTATCGACGAGCTCGTAGTTCATTTGTTCAGCCATTGCGTTTTAATGAATATGAAAGAAGCTTTGCTTTTATACCACCAATGTTGTAATATTTGTGTGTAACAATGTTGTAATATTTGTGTGTAATATTTGTGTGTAATAATGTTGTAATATTTGTGTGTAATATTTGTGTGTAAGACTTTTGTGTAATATTTGTAAAAATTATTTTAAAAAATTTTATAAATGGGTTTGTGTGTTCTATTTCTCAAAAAAGGGTGTAGTTTGTGTGCTGTTTGTGCTAGGCACTCACTACTGTCATGCAATGTGTCAAAAGTCAATAAAAATGCCAACTAAAATGGCGAACTTGTTTCCATTTTACAGGCAATTTACATGACTTTTGACACTTTGCATGGCATTTTACGTTTCGATTGTCACCCGACTGCTCACGCTTTTCCACTTGCAAAAGAATATCGGAAACGGCTTTGCCACATAGAAATCCACCCGCGAGAAATGCAACACGAAGAATTGCGACATTGCAGACAAGAACAACGCGGAAGTGGCCATGGACCTGGGCGTGGGCACGTCCGACCTAATCGACCTGTGGACTTTGCTGGCAGTCGTCTCGGTGGTCGCGAGCAGCGGCGCGGCCCTGGCCACCCTGGTGTTACTCCCAGACCCTGTAAAGTGTCAAATGTCCCGTAAAAACCCTGTAATGTGTTATGTGTATTTATCCAAATCTTACCTTTTGACATAATATTTGGATACAAAAACATAAGATTTGGATACCAAAACAAAATATTTGATACACATGACACATTACAGGGGCTTTTACATGGCATTTGACACTTTACAGGTTTTTTTACATAACACATGACATTTTACAGGGTCTTTTACATGACACATAGCATTTTACAGGGTCTTTAAAAGGGTCTGGGAGTGCCCCCTGGTGCTCACGGGCTCGGCCAACCTCAAGCGCAGAGTGGCCGGCGCCGCGGTCGCCGTCGCTCTGGTTGGGCACATGCGCCACTTTGTGTCCAATGTTGACCACTTCTTCGTGTCCATTTGAATAGTGAAAATATTGCAAAAGATAAATAAATATTGATGGCGAATATCGAATATCGCTTTTGGGGATAGAATGGCGCCATTACCACCACCCTAAGTTGTTTTGTAGCGCGCCATTTTATGTGACTTTCGTACGTACATTATTTACATTCACATCCGCAGCAGTAGTCAGAATGGTGTTCCTTTAAATGAAAATTTAATCTATAAACATCGCCTCGCAGACGGCACTATTCGTGGCATTTCACAGCGGCGTGATAATCTGGCGCGTGGCCAAGTTCTGGACGCACCCAATCAGTCTGCTGTTCGACATTTCCCTCTACGACAGCTTCGCCTTGCTGCACCACCTGACCGCGCTGCCCACGGTGTTGCTGGCACTCAAACACACAGGTAACTATCGTATTACCTCGAATTACCCCCCCCCCTCGAAATACCCCCTAACATTTTGCTGAGGAAATAATAAACCACCCCCTCGAAATACCCCCACATATAGTGTGCAAATAGAATGTACACGACAAATACTGCGGTTTGTGATCTGTATGATGCTGAACACACGTTGAAACGAATGACTGAGTGACGTTAGGGCAGGGTTTATGCGTGCATAATGTTATATACGTATATAAACACATAAACATCTGTTCATGTAATTGTTAGATTTTTCTACGTCTGAGTATGTAGGATTTCAAAAAATTTCTGGCGAAATAATGGCCCTACACACACTAGTTTTCACCGTGACTGATGTGAAAACTGAAATGGCGACATGGCGACATTCAGCGTAAACTGGTGGACAATTTAAATGGAAAATTGACTACATAAATTTTCGAAATATTCTCATGTGCAAATGATCAGCCCAATCTAGCTAAAATTTTGTGTGAATGTGGGGCCAACATTTCTTTACATTGTCCCCAAATGGCACCCCCCAGCACCCCCCTGGTTAGCCGTGACAGCCTTCTATATATTTTTTCCGATTTTTTTTCTGGCCAATATAATTGGAAAATTTTGGAATCCCACACAGAATATTGCTGCGGCAAAGCGCGCTGCCATTTTTGGCATGCTGCCAACACAAGCATTGGATACGCTTGTGCTGGCAGTCTTTTGATGGAAAAAAAATCACTAATGGCTCGCTCAGAGCCGCACATAGGTTGCAGGGTGATTTTTACCCAATGCTGTCCCCACACTGCTGCTGCCTCACAAAAATCCATCCTAAATTGCAGATATCAGCCACTTCATGACATTCAAACATATTAAGAACTTTATAAGTGCAAACATTTTGATTGTGATTGCAAAAACCACAAATTTACACTTTCTGCGAATGACCTCTTCATCTGTCTGGCCCATTTCCACAAAATACAGGACACATTTCCAGTTGTCCCCTGGTATATGTTTAACAGATAATTGTTGCCTGAATTCAATGGGCACTAGCATTTAATGATTTGCATGCAGATGCTGCAGAGGCCGGTCACGCTTTTACGGAAATGCTGTCTTTGAACACTGGTATTTCCACTGATCGCCATAAATGCAATCTTTGTGCAACAATGTGGTGCAGGACCAGCCACATGTTGCTCATGACACTTAGGAAGGCAGTCCTGGCCACCATGTGCTGTATCATAAGCCTGGGGCTGTGTAAGACACATTAGTTCCAATATATGTTTTGTTCAAAAAAATATTTCAGGTTTGATCTTCAGCAAAATTTTGGTGTAAGGATTGCGTCGGTTGTGAGGGGGTGGAATAGTTGCAGGAAGTTACCATCTCATATGTCCCAAAAAATCAGTGGCCTAAACCATCCCCAACCCATTTTATAAATAAATCAAATTCTGGCCTGAACAAAAATTTGTATGGATTTTCCATTTATATTGACCAGAAAAAAGTGGAAAAAAAATATTTTCAGCAACAAGGGTGGCCTGAGGGGGTGCCACTTTGGTTATATATAGTATATACTTTGGGGCACCCTCACACTCAGTGACAGCCTGATCGCTTGCTTGTGTGATTTTTAAAATGTTATTTTGTGAATTTTCCATTTATATTGTCCACCAGTTTACTCTTATTGTATGCTATATGTGTTTTAGTTTTGAAATTTTCAAATATTAACTTTTATTAATTAAAATTCTAATTTAAATAAAATCAAATCATTCACCCGTGTTCATTAATTTGCATTTGAAAAAAAATTCAGTTTTCCCACGAAGTCACGGTGAAAACTAGTGTGTGTGGGCACATTAGACCCCCTCGAATTAACCCCCCTGAAAATTTGCTGGCGAAATGACAAACCACCTGGGGGTATTTCGAGGTAATACGGTAGACCAATTTCTACTTAAATTTATTTAAACCTGAAATTTGGCGGTGAATTGATATTATCAACGGCGAGGGGATTGCGCTTTGCTCCGTACCTGCGCCAATCATCAGTTTTCAGCACAAACTCATAGCGCATGTTTCAGTGCACGACTACAAGCGCGAGCGGCTCATGGACGAGCGCACGCAATCTTCGACGAGTCGCTCCGAGCACATGCACAGCGGGCGCGCAAAGCACGGCAAAGTGCACATGCACAGCGGGCGCGCAAAGCACGGCAAAGTGCACATGCACAGCAGGCGCGCAAAGCACGGCAAAGTGCACATGCACTCTGCGCAGAGTACTGAGGAAGTGCACATAGATGGGGCGGATGAGAGCGTATCGAAACCGTTGATTGGTGATGATAAGAAGGAAAGATAATCGATGCATGGATATGATGATGTTGTCCCAGAGGGACCGTAGTTGACAGAAATGAGAAATGAAAATAAAGTTATTATCGATATGTAAATTTAAACATGATTGAATAATGAATATTTGTTGACAGGATTAGCGATCCAATTTTAATTGAGAACAAATCAAATTTTTTCCACACCCTTGCACTATTTTCATCCAATCACGCGTCTCATGTCACGCGAATGGGTATTATATATAGGTATACTCGACGGACAACCAGCCACAATTTTTATCCTAATTTAGTGTTTCTAATTATTGGGTACTTACGCCTGTTTAAATGTTTCAAACTTTTATAACGCTATACAATGAACAATACCACATTTTTACGAATACGGTCACGTTAAAAATTGTAATTGTCATCAAATTAGGTCGATAACCAAAGGTGGGAGCAATGTGATGCGACGATAAATTTTACCAGTGTCTGTTCTTTTATTCAGATGGAATATGGTAGATTTCTTGTAAGGTCTGCCATCAGTGAATTAAGTATACTGTTCACCTGCGCGAACAGCTACACCCGGATGGATCGATTTCAATCAAAAAGTCATTATTTTTGTAGCCGCTACGCGTGTTTTCGATGTGCATGGACACGCGCTCGCCCACAAAATACATAATGGTTAAATATAAAATTTTCCGGCCATGAGCTTTTGCGGCAAAACATCTATTCATTTGACTAAAAACATCTGGTTGTTTACCAGCCACTTCATTTTGCAGGTACCCATTCCCCGAAGCGAACTACAAAAATCCCCGCAATGGGCAAATAAATACAAACACACAAAATTGATCGATAAATATTTCTTTGAAAAAACTATGCGCAGCTGATATTAGACGAACAACTCTGAATAACTAAACAATGCAAAATAAAATGCAGAATAAAGTTTTGGGAATGTCGCGGAGGACATGCGGCCTTGTAGGCGCGGCGGCAGCATTTTGCACGTGGAACAATGGCTTATTCACGCTCACGCCTTGGTGGTAAGTAGTGACGTAAAATCGCCAACACAAAAAGCGCTATGGCGCTTGGCGCCGTTTTGCTCTGGCGCTGTTGGCGCTTTGCACCATGCCCAAGAGACGCGTCACGGCGCTATTTTTGGCGGCACCAGGATCAAAAGCGCCCGGCGCTGGCGCTTGGAGCTAGCGACAACATAAAAAGCGCCATGGCGCTTGGCGCCAATTTGCTGTGGCGCCATTGGCGCAAAGTCTTGGCGCTTTTTACATCACCAGTGGTAACTCAGATAAATATAAGATTCCAATTACGCAAGTTATAAAGACAATGACACCCCCCCCCCCCGCATCCAATTAGGCTGACCCAGTTCAACACGATGCCGCTGTTGCCGCACGCGGCGCACCTGTGCACGTCGGTGATGAGCAGCGCGCTGACTTCAGCGTCGTGCATCATGCTCGCCGCGAACTCGTGGCACCTGTCCCAGGCGGTAGGGGTGGGGGGGGGGGGGGGTGGAAAATTGTTTTTAACGACCCTGTTTTTGAAAAGTTTTTTAAAATAAGACGTTTTTCATATAAATAAAACCCTTTTCTTAAAACCTCCCAAATATGGTTATGGGTCAACATATAAATACAACTTTAAATTTAGACACCCCACAAACGCAGACATTGGACGATCTAACGGGAATTCAATTCAGCACAGAGCAGAAGGTGACAACGCGAGGTTCGAAAAATCGACACAAATTCCCAAAACTTAAAACGTATTTATCAGTTTCCGAACTTCTGAAATCTTCGTCAACAGTAGGTGACAGACACCTCATTTTCGTGAACTCAAATGCGTTTAAATCCGATTTATGAGTTCACCAAAATCTGAGTTTTCGGACAGTAACAAGTGTGCACAGCACCAATGTGCCTGCGCACACTAGTTTTCACACGAAACTTCGAAAACTCACAAATCAGCTTAGAACGCATTTGAGTTTTCTAAAATGAGATGGCCGTCAACTAGGTACAGTTGACGGAGATTGAAAATGACTCATTGTGGAAACCACAAACATGTTTGAAACTCATTTATGAGTTTAGAAAATTTCGTGTGAAAACTAGTGTGTGCGCAGGGCCATTGTGGAAAACTCAAACACGTTCAAAGCTCATTTATGAGTTTTCGAAATTTCGTGTGAAAATAGTGTGCCAATACAAACTTTCAACTTTCGCAGCGCGCGGCGTAGTCGGCAGCATCGCTTGCATAATAGCCATTACTCTTCATTTGGGCGTCAAAATGTGCGGCCGCAGGGCGACCAACAAAAACAGAATGATTGCCACCGGTCTCGTGTTTGTCCAGGTGCGTGTTACTTGGGTTTTGAAAACGAAATGGGGCAGAGGTTTTTTGTAGTGCTTTTGAATATACTCGGCGGACCGCAAAGTGTGTGCAGAATCCTACCATAATTTAATGAATAAAATCTTGTGATAAGTTTTTAAATTAATTATTCCATAAAAACGAAATACTGTGGTGAAAAACTGTAAAATTTTTGGCTCATTATTCAGATGGGTTATGGTAGGTTTCCATAATAGTAGGTAAGTTTGATGTCCGCCGAGACTATATAACATTTTTCCTTTTCAAATTACCAGACCAATGACACATCCAAAACTCAGCAGCACTCAAATACCCCCCCCCCCCCCAGATGATAATGGTGTCCATCAACAGCATCCAGAACCTTTTCGGCAGCGGCGACCTGTCAGCAATGATCCTGGCGCCAGTGTGCCAGCCCTGGTGCAGCAAATTCATGCCCGGCAAGGAAAATAGCACCAAATATAGCGGCCCACTGGGAAAAGTAGCGCAGAAAATGGTGCCCTACGCGTTCAATGAAGCCGTGAACAGCGTGTGCATGGTGCTCACTGGGTACATTCTGTTCAAGTGGATCAAATTGGCTATTAAAATATGTGGGTTTGGAAATTTGAATGTGATTTTGGATAAGATGGTGAAACCTCTGATAATTGTCAATTGAGTATGGATTCAATGCTAGGGCTAGGGTAGGGTGTCGATGATTAGAAAACAAAACTGTTTTTCAACACACGTGCAGATGGATATTTTTATAAAAATATTTAAGTTTCCAATTTGCAGTGGCGCAAAAATCAGATCACAAGTTTTGACTAGACCTAAATAGGGATGGAAAAAAGCGCTTTTTTTAACGGCCCCGCTTTTTTTTAAAAAAACAACGCTTTTTTTAAAAAAACGCGCTTTTTTCACTTTTTTTAAAAAATTGTCAAGACGTTAACTAAAAAGCTCCCAAATATGGTCCTAAGTCAATATATACAGGTATATCAGACAAGTGGCAGTACTTGTGATGATATATAACCATAGAGTGGCTATGTAATCATCTGATGGCATTATAAGCGCTGATTTCTGCCAAAAAAATCCAATTTTATGTCGACTTATTCTGTATATCGCTGTTTTTGAATGTTTCTTGACTGCAAGTGTTGTTAGGCATGGAATAGTGCCTAAATTTGGCTATAAAAAATTGGCTAATACATGACAGTGATGTTTGACACTGTAGAAAAGTGGAAGCACATTGGCTGGATATTATTTACTACACTGACATATCTCCTCAACTTATTATTACATGATACCATGCAGGAATAGAAGCAATGCCACTAAAATGCTACAAAACCAATGAAAACAACCACCAATGGCAATTTGCATGTGAAATTATGCGCTTGCGCGCAAAAATTTTTTGTAAAATACCTAGTGCATGAGTACTAAAAATGTTGCCAGCGCTTTTTTTTTTTAAAAAGCGCTGGGACCTTGCGCTTTTTTTTTAAAAAAAGCGGCGCTTTTTAAAAAAAGCGCTAAAAAAGTGCTTGCCATCCCTAGACCTAAATATACACAATAACGCATTAACACATATCCTAGACTAAGATCTCAATTAACCCACCCCCCTAAAAACCCAGTCGGCGTCACACTGGCATCGCTGGGTCAAGAATACATCCCAAAAAGGCGGGAACTGGACAACATGTACGACACGAAGGTGGAGACTGGTCAGGGCAGCGACAGATTCAAGTACACCCTCGACAGGTGCACCATCATGCGCAACATTGAACCCGTGTTCGTTTTTAAATTTTGGAGTGTCTTTTTTGTGGGAATTTTATGACATTCAACTATAAAAAATATGTGATTATGCACACATATAGGTAGCTACTGCGCCAAAAAATCTCTCATTTTTGGAATGGTGTGTTTTCCTTTTTTAACTATAAAAATGAGCAGAGAAGAATGAAATCATCTAAAAAGCCTTATCCACCACACATCAAACACCAATCGTGATTCAGCAGCGCACGCGCAGACACATCACCACGGCGCTGCTGTGCTCGCCGGTGGCCACGCTGTGCACCGCGCACTACATCCTGTGCATGGTCGCCGTGCGCTACTACATCCTGGTGCCACTCTCAGACCCTGTAAAATGCCATGTGAAATGTAAAATGTCAAGTGGAGTGTCGAAATTGAGGCATCTAGTTCCGAATGTCGGTATCTCCATCATTTTAGGTTTTTCCAAAATTGCATTTGAAAATTCAAAGTTGGCCCGAGCGAGCAACTTTAAAGTGACAAGTCTTGCCCAAGACTTTTTGAAAAGCTTATGGAATTGTCTACATTTTCCATATTTTAAACCCTGCGGCCGGCATATATAGCTAGAGTTATGATGATTTGATTGATAGCAGGTCAGCAGATTCAGTGGAGATACCCTGTTTCGAGTGATTTTTTTCAAAAAAATCACTCGAAACAGGGTATCTCCACTTTCTCGATGGGATCAACAGGCCCGGTTGTGCTGCCGTTCTGCTTGCCCATCATCTGCTGGATCAACTTGAGAGCAAATTTCTTACCCGGAGCAGTGGAGATACCCTGTTTCGGACAAAGACATTTTGGAGATACCCTGTTTCCGACAAAGATTTTTTTGGAGATACCCTGTTTCGGATGATTTTTTTCAAAAACTGGTTTGGAATTCTATACCGTAATTCGGATGATTTTTTCTGTTTTGTATGGGAATTTGGACTATTTGCGTCAAATCTATACCGTAATTCGGATGATTTTTTCCGTTGGTGGAGATACCCTGTTTCGAGTGAAATTTTTGGTGGCTCTTTTTGGAGATACCCTGTTTCGAGTGAATTTTTTCAAATTTGAGGGTGGAGATACCCTGTTTCGGATGATTTTTTTTGTTTTTTTCTAAAAATCGGCATATATATATCTCGGGAACGGTATAAGATATTGAAAAAATTCTTTTGCTATCATGAAGAAATAAGTGCACTTATCACAGATCCGCACTTAACTCATTTTTTTACACTTTGGTCTTTACCGACATTCGGAACTAGATGCCTCAATTCATGTAAAATGCCCTGGAAAGTGGTAAACAAGTTTGCCATTTTCCAGGGCATTTTACATGACTTTTGACACTTTACATGACATTTGGCACTTTACATGGCATTTCACCGGGTCCGATAGTGCCCCCAGAACGACAACTACCTGCCGGGCGGCAGTGTCGACGCGCTACTGGTCATATTCATCACGGTGACCGTGCTGGGCTCGTGGTGCGGCTGCGCCATCATGAGCGGCAGGGACAACCACACGCTGAGAGTGGCCGCCGCTGGGCTGGCTGCAGCGCTGGTTGGTGATGGTGTGGCGCTTTTGCTGTTGCAGTGTGTCATGGTGGGGAAACGGTGGCGGTGCTGCAGCCAGGCAACGTGCCCTCGTGGAAATACGGCAGCCAGCTCTTTTTTCAAAGCGCAAAATTTTATACATGGAGATTGAAAATGGTGGGTGTTTTTCCATCGACTTGTCCATCAAAACTACCATTACTCAGCGCTTAACTTATGCACTTAAGGGTGTAATAATAAACCAGGATGCTTTAGTAAAGTGAACCTCATCGTGGAAAGTTCGTGGTGGCAAAGTGCAAAGTGGTGGCAAAGTGCCAAGTCAGACTATATCCATTCTTCGGTTTGCTGGTAGCCACCAAAAAGTGCCACTTTAGACAAGCCATGGCACTTCTACATGGCATCAACAGACAACCATCCAAGCTAAAGTTGAATCATTGCCGCAACTTGACACTTGACGCAACTTAAACCCACACGCAGGTGGCGCTCAGTCTGGTGCTCAACCTGGCAGCCATGATATGGCGAGTGGTAAAGTTCAGCGACGACTTACCTGAACTTCTGAATGACTTTTTCATGCACCACACGGCCGTTCTCATACTCACACTAGTGAACGTACCCTCGGTAGTGGAAGCTTGGGAGCAAGCCTGTGAGTTACTCATATTTATGTGGCTTTAAAAAAAGGGGGGGCTTTTAGGGATTGGGGAGACGAGACTAGGGTTGGAAATGTCAAAAAGTTGCGGTTCGGGTATCGGTTCCAAAAAAGTTCGGGTCGGGTATCGGGTTTCGGTTGCAAACAATGTGCGGGTTCGGGTCGGAGCGGATTCCCAACCCTAGTAGAGATCCAGAGTCGAGTTGAGGGTGAAAACAACCAACATGCGATTTAAACTTATTCTGTCACTTTAAAACTTATTTTTTTAAAGGCGCAAATTTAGAAAAAAACTCAGGCTCGGACAAGAACAACAACGTGAACTTGGTGGTCGATACGAATATAAACTTCGACGACCAGCCGCGAGGGAACGATACAAATGAGAGCGAGTTGATGAAAATCGACTCGCACAGTGCGACGGGAACTTCGAAATCGACTGGAGAGACCAAATCTGACCAGTCAACCCAGTCTTCAGAGAAAACAAAATGAATAAAAAAAACAGTATAAATGGTGTGCATGTGATTTGGGATATTAGAGAGAGAAAGCTTGTGATAAATACCATAAATATTGATTTATATAAATACCACAAGGTGGATCAGAAAATGAATGAATTAAAAATATCTGTCAGTCAATATCTTGTTATTGTTAGAAACGCACTGGTTGCATACAGAAATGTAAAAACCACAGGCACTATAAACGCCTTGCTGTCGCAAAAATCAACACTCCACAAAAACACACAAATTTTCTTCCATCCAAAACCGCACAAAACCCCACGCAAACCAGCCAAACTCCCCAAAATCCCTCAACTATCCTAATCGTAAATTCCCTGAAAATATCGCCAATGGCTCGACGCACAGAGTTCGACAAGCTGCTCGGGGGGCTGGCGCACGTGGACATGCTGTTGTGCTTGCTCATGGGCCTGGCCGTGTACGGCACCTACATCAACGAGGGCACCTGCGGACCGGGCAGCGGCTTCGCGTGGATGCGAATCACCAGGCCGACATTTGCGACGATAGGCAACATTACCGACCCTCCCGTAGACCTACGTTGTCCTCGCGGGGACAGTTGGTATGATACGGTAGGTTGAGCGAGGGGGCGGATGGGATAACCTGGTTTTCGACTAGGTTTCGTGTTTTTTTAATTTTACGTCCGCAACAGTAGTCAGAATGAGGGCCGAGATCACAATGGTGTACATTCCATGAAAAAAATCTATAAACATCGCCTCGCAGACGGCACTATTCGTGGCATTTCACAGCGGCGTGATAATCTGGCGCGTGGCCAAGTTCTGGACGCACCCAATCAGTCTGCTGTTCGACATTTCCCTCTACAACAGCTTCGCCTTGCTGCATCACCTGGTGCCAGTTCCGCGAAATGAGAAGTGAGAAATAAAATGGGAAATGCGACGTGAATTGAGAAGAAAATCCGGCAAGTAAATTGGCAAAAGCGACGTCAAGAAAGAAAAAAGAAAAAGTAAGTTGGTGTGGTGTATCTTCTGTAAGATACACCACCTTCCGTGTGGTGTATCTGGGGCAAGTTCCGCAAATTGCGAAGTGAGAAGTAAAATGGCAAATGCGAAGCGAAATTGCAAAAACTAAGTGAATTGTGAAGTTAAATGGCAAAAGCGAAGAGAAATTACTTTTTTATTTTTTAACTCCGCTTTTGCCAATTTCCTTCTCAATTCACTTCTCACCTTGCATTTCGCATTTGCCATTTTACGTCGCACTTCTCAATTTGCGGAACTGGCCCCTGGCCGCGCTGCCCACAGTGTTGCTGGCACTCAAACCAATTTGGTGGGGCCTCCTTGAAAAAAACCGACAACGCAAAGAAAACAACGCAAAGTTTTTCAACGCACTGCATTGTCAAAAAATAGAGTTCTAGCCAACCCTATCCTAGACCACTTCCCAGGGGTATCTTGAATTTTGACCCTCCGAGTGGTTGGACAGATAGCTGGGCGGCCTCCGGGATAGATAGATAGCTGGGCGGTTTGGGGGGGGGGTAACCCCCCCCATTCGATACCCCTGACTCAAACACAAATGAATACACCATTTTCTACTGATATTTATTTAAACCAGAAATTTGTGTGAATTATGAGAACAAATCAAAAATATTTACACACACTTGCACAATTTTTATTCAATCACGTGTCTCGTGTCATGTGTGTAGGTAGGGTTGGCACTTGATTTTTTTAACTGATTTAAAAACAATATAAGATTTTTTTTTAAATCAAAGGGGATAAACTGATTTTAATTTAAAAAGATCAAAAGGTAAAATTTCTGGTAGACTTGCACTAGGTATTTTGCAATTTTTTTGCGCGCAAGTGCGCAATTACTCATACACATTACCATTGGTGGTGTTTTCATGGGTTTTGGGGCATTTTTAGTGTAAAAGCTTACATTTATTCATGTTACCATGTAATTATAAGCCGTGCTATGGTAGTGTAGTATATAATATGCAGCCAATGTGCTCCCACATACTTCTACCGTGTGAAACATCACTGTCAATGTATTAGCTTTCTATTACAACATTATTTTAGCACTATTCCATGTTGAACTTCACTTGAAGTCATGAACGTCCGACAAAAGGCGATATACGTAACAAGTCGACATAAAAATGGATATTTTTGAAAGAAATCACTGCTTATAACGCTATCCCATGACTCCACAGTCATAATATGACCACAATAGACATAACTATACATTGTCTGACACTTAACATACACATATTTTTTCACTATACCCCCATTTTGGACGATTAAAAAAATCTGATTTAAAAAAATCAATTTTTTTTTTAAATTTTTTTTTTTAAATCAAGGCATTTAGAAAAAAATTGATTTTTTTCCAACCCTATGTGTAGGTGTGTGCGAATATGTGGGTGTGTGCGAATGTGTAGGTAAACTGGACATACATGACGCTGCTATACAATGAATAATGCCATATTTTGACGAATACTGTCTGGTTAAAAATGGTGCACCAAATTAACCAAAAGTGGGATCAATGTGATCTGATGAGAATTTTTTAGTGGCTGTTCGTTTATTCAGATGGAATTTGGTACATTTCATTGAAAAGTGTGCAGTCAGTACACTATACAGCTCAACTGCGCAGCGCAGCTACACCCGGATGGGTAGATTTTAATCAAAACGCAATATTTTTGTAGCCGCTACACGTGTTTTCACATGGACGCGCGCCGCGCCGTCAAAATGCCAGAGTTGTTAAAATACCGGTATTTTTGGAAAGCGTAAACGTAAGCGTAAATACACTTTCCAAATTTTGAGTGTGGATACTAAAAGCGTAAGCGTAAAAAATTTTCAGGGAGTTTTTGCTCAGTGAATTCGTTCAAAATCAAGCTTTCAGCGACATTTTTCGGATGTCTACTTGGTAGTCTGCCCTTAGATGTTGATAGCAATTAATCGACAGCGACAGTTAATTAATCTTCATTTCCGAACTCGGACTTTGTGCTGTCGATTTTTGCGATGTATTTATACCTTATTCTCATAAAAACTTACTGCATTTCTACTATTACGTAAGACATACTATGTACTTATGTCATCTTCATTTTCGAACTCGGACGTCGTGCATTTTCAGCCGCAAAATTTATATTCTAAAGCCATCTAAATATTTTGCCCGAGGACACAGTATAAAAGTGACATTCATATTGCGACACAATTTGTTCATGTGCCACGATTTCCAGTGCATTACTGCACACATGCAGTCATTTTTTTGGTATGCAGTTTCGTTCACTTTCTTTTTTGTATTTTTACACATTTTTACAAAAGCATAAAATTGGACCATGTCAAAAACTTTTTTACGCTTTTAGTACCCGGGTATTTTGGCCGCGAAAGCGTAATAAAGCGTACGGGTATTTTATGAAAGCGTAAGCGTAAGCGTAAGTATAAATACCCATTTACCCAGGTATTTTGGGTAAGCGTAAATACGCTTTCGCAACTCTGCAAAATGCATCATCGTTTTATAGAAAAATAGAAAAACTAACACACAAACTTTTCCGGCCATGACCTTTTGCGGCAAAACATATCTTTATTTGACTAGAAAACATGTGGTTGTTTACCAGCCCAGTCATTTTACAAGTTCCCATTACCCGAAGCGAACTACAAAAATCCCCTGCAATGGGCAAATAAATACCAACACACAAAATTAGTATGTGCAGCGATCGATAAATATTTCTTAGAGGAAACTAAACACAACTAATATTATACGAACAACTCTGAATAACTAAACAATGCAGAATAAAGTTTTGGGAATGTCGCGGAGGACATGCGGTCTTGTGGGCGCCGCGGCAGCATTTTGCACGTGGAACAATGGCTTATTCACGCTCACGCCTTGGTGGTAAGTCAGGCAGATATTTGGGGACACTTCTGGACCCTGTGAAATGCACTGTAAAATGTCATGCAAAGTGTGAAAACTAAAGAACAAATGGTCTGTAAAGTGACAAGCTTGCCACTTTACATGGAAATTTACACGACTTTAGACACTTTGCATGACATTTTACAGGGTCTGGAAGTGGCACCAATTCCGCAAGTATAAAGAAAGCTGCTGAATGCCTACTCAAGTCAACTGACAAGCATTTCCATTGGGAACATGCACCATCCACGCAGTCTGACTCAGTTCAACACGATGCCGCTGTTGCCGCACGCGGCGCACCTGTGCACGTCGGTGATGAGCAGCGCGCTGACTTCAGCGTCGTGCATCATGCTCGCCGCTAACTCGTGGTACCTGTCCCAAGTGGTAGGGTGGGGGTAGGGTGGGAGGGTTTTTTTTGCGCTGTACACACTGTTTGGTTGACTGTTGGTGGGCTGTCAACTGAAAATCTGTTCTACGATTATCGATATTGAATCAAGTATCGATATTGAATCAAGTATCGATATTGAATCAAGTATCGATATTGAATCAAGTATCGATATTGAATCAAGTATCGATATTGAATCAAGTATCGATATTGAATCAAGTATCGATATTGAATCAAGTATCGATATTGAATCAAGTATCGCTATTGAATCAAGTATCGATATTGAATCAAGTATCGATATTGAATCAAGTATCGATATTGAATCAAGTATCGCTATTGAATCAAGTATCGATATTGAATCAAGTATCGATATTGAATCAAGTATCGATATTGAAAGAACTTATAAAAGCACATATATAGCCAAAATAGGCTATAATGAACATGAACTAGAGATTTTGGAGGTGAAAAACTATAAAAAGGTACGAAAATTAGCGATTTTGAGCGAAAATTTTTCAAAAATCGCTCTAGATAGATAGATAGCTGGACGATTTGGGGGGGGGGGTTAGGGGATAGTAGGCAAAAAATTTGCCTCCGGGATAGATAGATAGCTGAGCGAGCCTCCGGGATAGATAGATAGCTGGCGGATTTGGGGGGTAACCCCCCCCCCCCCAACTAAACCCCTGCCCTAAACCATATAACTCTTAAATTTAGACACCCCACAAACGCAGACATTGGACGATGTAGCCCTAGCGGGAGTTCCATTCGGCGCACAGCAGAAAGTGACAGCGCGAGGTTCGAAAAATAGTCATGCGTCCCCAAAACCTAAAACGTATTTATCAGTTTCCGAAATTACGTAATCTTCGTCAACAGACACCTCATTCCGGTAAACTCAAATGGGATCAAATCCGATTTATGAGTTCACCAAAATCCGAGTTTATTGACGGTAAACAATTCCGCGGCGTCAATAATTTTAACTTTCGCAGCACGCGGCATAGTCGGCAGCGTCGCTTGCATAATAGCCATCACTCTGCATTTGGGCGTCAAAATGTGCGGCCGCAGGGCGACCAACAAAAACAGAATGATTGCCACCGGTCTCGTGTTTGTCCAGGTGCGTGTTATGATGGTAAAAATATAGATTTTTTTAAATATTGTTTTTATAAAAAAAATATTTTCTTTTTCAAATAACCGGGCCAATGACATAATTTGTTTACATCCAACCTCAGCAGTAGTAAAAAACACCCCCCTCATCAGATGATAATGGTGTCCATCAACAGCATCCAGAACCTATTCGGCAGCGGCGACCTGTCAGCAATGATCCTGGCGCCAGTGTGCCAGCCCTGGTGCAGCAAATTCATGCCCGGCAAGGAAAATAGCACCAAATATAGCGGCCCACTGGGAAAAGTAGCGCAAAAAATGGTGCCCTACGCGTTCAATGAAGCCGTGAACAGCGTGTGCATGGTGCTCACTGGGTACATTCTGTTCAAGTGGATCACATTGGCGATAAAAATATGTGGGTTTGGAATTTTGAGCGTGATTTGGGATAAGATGGTATGACCTGTGATAAAAGCCCAATTTGGTGTGGCCTCCTGGCCAAAAAAACGACAACACAACCCAAAGTTTTTCAACACACTGCACTGTCAAAAAAATCCATTTTTACCCAACCCTATTCTAGACAACTACCTCAATTAAACCCCCCCCCCTAAAAACCCAGTTGGCGTCACACTGGCGTCGCTGGGTCAAGAATACATCCCAAAAAGGCGGGAACTGGACAACATGCACGACACAAAAGTGGAGACGGGTCAGGGCAGCGACAGATTCAAGTACACCCTCGACAGGTGCACCATCATGCGCAACATTGAACCCGTGTTCGTTTGCAAGTTTGCAGTGGATTTTTTGTGGGAATTTTGTGGCAACCCATCAACTAAAATCTCAATGAAAACCAGTCGGCCCAGTGGACATCCGCTCATCACCAGTTGACATTCAGTGTGTGTGGCACAAGTGAACAGAGGAAAAGAAAGCATCTAAAAGACTTATCCACCACACATCAAACACCAATCATGATTCAGCAGCGCACGCGCAGACACATCACCACGGCGCTGCTGTGCTCGCCGGTGGCCACGCTGTGCACCGCGCACTACATCCTGTGCATGGTCGCCGTGCGCTACTACATCCTGGTGCCACTCTCAGACGTTGTAAATTGTCATGTGAAATGTAAAATGTCAAGTGGAGTGCCAAAAGTCGTGTAAAAATGCCCTGGAAAATGGCAAACCAAATTAGACCCGGTGCCAGTCCCCCCAGACCGTGTACAATGTCAAATGTCATGTAAAGTGTCAAAAGTCATGTAAAATGCCCCGCAAAATGGCAACTCGTTTGTCATTTTGCAGGGAATTTAACATGACTTTTGACACTTTGCATGATATTTGACATTTTACAGGGATTGTTACAGGGTCTGGGACTGCCCCCCATACGGGCATTTTACACAAATTTTGACACTTCGCTTGACATTTTACACTTCACAGTGCATTTTACAGGCTCTGCGAGTACCCCTAGACTGACAACTACCTGCCGGGCGGCAGTGTCGACGCGCTACTGGTCATATTCATCACGGTGACCGTGCTGGGCTCGTGGTGCGGCTGCGCCATCATGAGCGGCAGGGACAACCACACGCTGAGAGTGGCGGCCGCTCGGCTGGCTGCGGGGCTGGTTGGTGATGGTGTGGCAGGGACGTATCCAGGATTTTTGAGCGGGGGGGGGCTGCTTGTTTACGGAGGCCGGCGAGGGGGGGGGGGGCTCAGCCCCCCCCCCTTAAAATTTTAGCTATATAGTGGCAGAATGGCGCTATAGCGCTGGTGCCATTAGTAGGCGCCACGCCATGGCGCCATTGGCGTTGGCGTCAGCGCCATGGAACGCTGTATATGTATGTAAATAGGCATACAAAACAGAAAAAAGCACAACATTTAGTGTATTTATACTGATTTGCGGTCACATGGAGCAAATCTGATGATAATACCTTATGTGCGCTGAAGATTGCGCGCTTGCGCGCAAAATTTTTTACGCTGACATTAAAAAAGTCGCATTTTCCGGTCACTTTCTGGTCTCGCCCCGGGAGGGGGGGGGGCTGCAGCCCCCCCCGCCCCCCCCCCCCCCTGGATACGGCCCTGTGGTGTGGCGCTTTTGCTGTTGCAACTTGCAAGTGTCAGGGTGGGAAAACGGTGGCAGTGCTGCAGTTACGATCCTGGCAAAGCGCCAAAGTTGAAAAAACGACGGCTAGCCGTCTTTTCAAAGCGCGAGATTTCACATGCAGATTGACTGTGGAAGGTTATTTCCATCGGCTTGTGAAATTTCGGGTGTAAAAGCAACTAGTGATGGAAAAGCGCCAGAAAAAATGGCGCCAGGCGCCAAGGGCGCCATGGCGCTATTCGGAAAGTGGGCGCCAAGCGCCAAGGGCGCCACAGAAAAAGGGCGCCAGGCGCCAAGGGCGCCATGGCGCCATTCGGAAAGTGAGCGCCAGGCGCCAGGGGCGCCACGGAAAGAAGGCGCCAAGCGCCAAGGGCGCCATGGCGCCATTTGGAAAATGGGGCGCCAGGCGCCAAGGGCGCCAGGATAAATAAGTGCCTACAACACCCTGCATGTGCTAAATGTTGCTACAGCACCGTGGTACACGCATTCACGTCTTAATTCGCATTCTCCACGATGTAATGAACAAAAACACATCTCGCAACAAAAAATGTTCAATAAAATCCATGAATTCAAACACAATGGAAATTGGATTACAATCCATTCACGTCAAATAGGCTTTTCCAATCAATGTTTCCCTGAAATTGTCAAAAACGGAATTGCGGCCATTTGAATCCTTTTTTATAATTTTGCAAGTTCGACGGTCCATCATTCTTGTCTTCTGATCCGTCAGACACATCTGATGAAACGTTGGACGAAAGATTTCCACCCACTCACACCACTTCGTCCATTTTTCTGGCAAATTTAGATCATCCACGGATGCGTTTTTCATTATTTTTTCATTTACACAGTACTTACCTTGAAACCCTGCTGGCGCCTTTTTGGCGCCCTTCTAAAACAGGGCGCCAGGCGCCAAGGGCGCCACGGAAAAAGGGCGCCAAGCGCCAAGGGCGCCATGGCGCCTTTCAGAATGTGGGCGCCAGGCGCCAAGGGCGCCACAGAAAAAGGGCGCCAAGCGCCAATGGCGCCATGGCGCGGCGCCCTTTGGCGCCCTCAAATGGCGCCAGCGCCATGGCGCCATTCCATCACTAAAAGCAACCATTTCTGCATTCAAGCGTGTAATAGTAAACGATGATGCTTTAGTCTAGTGAAAGCTCATGCGCTGCAATTAACTGTTGGCAAAGTGCCAAGTCGAACTGTTGATTCTACTTATTTACCATGGTACTGTTTTGCTGGCGATAATTGCAAAGTGGCAAATTAGACAAGCCGTGACTTTTCTACATGGCAGTGATGACACGCGTAAAGTAAAGCACTCTTACAGTGCAAGACTTACACTTACACTTGACGCAACTTGATACTCGACAGTGTCAAGTTGACACTTGACACTGTCAACTTGACACAACTTAAACCCACACGCAGGTGGCACTAAGTGTGGTGCTCAACGTGGCAGCGATGGTATGGCGCATCGTAAAGTTCCGCGACGACCTGCCCGAACTACTGAATGACTTTTTCATGCACCACACGGCCGTTCTTATACTCACACTAGTGAACGTGCCCTCGGTAGTGGAAGCTTGGGAGCAAGCCTGTGAGTTGCTCAGATTTATGTGGACTTGAAAAAGGGGGCATTTTCGGGATTGGGATTGGGGTGACGAGACTAGGGTTGGAAATTTCAAAATTTTCGGGTTCGGGTTCGGGTATCGGTTACAAAAACGTTCAGGTCGGGTATCGGGTTTCGGCTTCAAAAAACCTGCGGGTATCCGGTTCGGGTCGGGTCGGGTTCCCAACGCTAGTCGAGACCCCGAGTCGAGTTGAAGGTGAAAACCACCAATTTTGGATCAAAACTAATTTTGTTATGCAAAACATGATGCAATTTTCAAAAACCCGCAGGCTCGGACAAGAACAACAATGTGAACTTGGTGCTCGATACGAATGAAAACTTCGACGACCAGCCGCGAGGGAACGAAACAGATGAGAGGGAGTTGATAAAAAGCGATCCGCACAGTGCGACGGGAACTTCGAAATCGACTGCTGAGTCAACTCAGTTGACAGAGAAAACAAAATGAAACAAAAACGATTATAAATGATGTGCATGTGATTTTGGATATTGGAAAGTGAAAGCTTGTGATAAATACCATACATATTGATTAAACCTTTGACATGGCGGATCCGAAAATCAATGAATGCCAAAAATATCTGTTAATTCTTTGTTATTGTTAGAAACGCACCGCTTGCATACAAAAAATCATTTAAAGAATGTAAAGACCACAGGCACTATAAACATCATGCTTACGCAAAAATCAACCTTCCACAAAAAACACAAAAATTTGCCTTCCACCCAAAGCCGCACATAACCCCACTCAAACCACCAAACCGCTACAAAAACACCTCAACAATCCAAATCGGAACTTCCCAAAAATATCGCCAATGGCTCGACGCACAGAGTTCGACAAGCTGCTCGGGGGGCTGGCGCACGTGGACATGCTGTTGTGCTTGCTCATGGGCCTGGCCGTGTACGGCACCTACATCAACGAGGGCACCTGCGGGCCGGGCAGCGGCTTCGCGTGGATGCGAATCACCAGGCCGACAATTGCGACCATAGGCAACCAGGGACGTATCCAGGATTTTTGAGCGGGGGGGGGCTGCTTGTTTACGGAGACCAGCGAGCGGGGGGGGGGGGGGGGGGCTCAGCCCCCCCCTAAAATTTTACGTACAGAGTGGCGGAATGGCACCATGGCGCTGGCGCCACTAGTAGGCGCAACGCCATGGCGCCATTGGCGTCGGCGCCAGCGCCATGGATCGCTGTATATGTATGTAAATATACATACAAATACAGCAAACAGCACACATTTAGTGTATTTATAATGATTTCGGCCACAGGGAGCAAATCTACTGGTAATACATAACGTCCGGTGAAAAATGCGCGCTCGCGCGCTTAATTTTTTTACGCTGACGTTGAAAAAGTGGCATTCTCCGGCCACTTTCTGGTCTCACCCCGGGAGGGGGGGGCTGCAGCCCCCCCCGCCCCCCCTGGATACGGCCCTGTAGGCAACATTACCGACCCTCCCGAAGACCTACGTTGTCCTCGCGGGGACAGTTGGTATGATACGGTAGGTTGAGCGAGGGGGCGGATGGGATAACCCGGTTTTCGACTAACAATTTCGCAGTTCTCATCTGCCTGCGCACACTAGTTTTCAACCCGAATTTTCGAAAACTCATGAATCAGCATTGAACCGATTTGAGTTTTCAAGAATAGGGTGTCCGTCAACTACAGTTGACAGAGATTCAAAATAACTCATTATAGAAAACTCAAAGCTGATTTGAATCTGAATTTCGGTTGAAAACTACTGCGTATCTCAGTATTACACATGCAAATTCACCCCTTTGCAAACGCAGCACCTGGCCATGGGCGTGGTGGGGGCGATGCTGTGCTCGTGCGGCTACATCGTCGACATGGTGCTCTACTTCGCGCACAGCCAGCTGGGCAACACCGCCGCCACGGTGCTCATGATCGTGTTCCTCTCGCTGGTTGGTCGCATCTCATATCGTACTCAATGAAACAGTGGAAAGTCGGGAGTATATGACCTTTTGAAATGGACGTTACAATTCAATGTGAAAATAGATAATACCGTATTTACTCGAATTAAACCCGCTCAAACCACCCCGACCCCCCCCCCCCGAAATTTACACCCCCCCCCCCCCCCCAAGGTCTGAATGAGGAGGGGTTAAAATATCCCTCTCGAAATACATCCGCTTTGAGAATTCTTACAAACCAAAAAAATACAGACGGGAGTGCGCGCGGGTTGGAACGCCGGTATGGCCGTGTTCAATTGGACGAAAACGTATGAGGATAAAAACGTGACCAACTATTCGCTGGCGCTGGGCCACATTCTGGTGGGGCTGAACTGCGTCACCACGGCCATTTATGCGCTAGTTGCATGGATCAGATCTTCCCGTTGGTTCAATGCTGGGATCGCTTGAACTATAATATATGGTTTCTTGATAGGGGTGACACGATATGACTTTTCGATATCGATATTCGAAAAAAATTTGTGAGATCGATATTCAGTATCGATATTCGATATAGACCCTGCATATCGTTGTTCAATAATCGATTTTTTTTACGAAATTCTCGATATCGATGTTCGATATAAATAAAATCCATATTCAACGATATGTACCGTCCCAACCCTAGTTTTTGATACCGATATTCTATTCAAAAAATATTCGATGTAACCTTTCTCGAAATAACCCCCCCACACACAATTAAACACTCAAAACCCAAAAAATATCCCACTAAACATCTTCCCCAATGGGGCAGGCGCGCCGCCAGAGGCGACAGCCACCGAAGCGACGCAAGGCGGCACGAAAACGCGTCGGCGGCAGCGCGACGCAAACAACTACCCCATGAATCCCTACCAGCCGCAGGCAGAGTGATTTGACATTGGATTTTGATGGATAAATTAAGTTTGTGATGGGGTTTTTGGGGGGAGTGAAAATGAAATAACGCGGAATGAATGAGATGGGTGGGAATGTTATGCGCGCGGCAGGATGATATTTGTTAGGGCGATATCAGATAAACCCGACATAATAAATATAATTTGATCGGGGCCGGGTCGGTGCACAAGTAAACCCGGTGCCCAAGTAGGGCCGGTGCACAAGTTGTAATACCCGGTGCCCAAGAAGGCCCGGTGCCCAAGTAAAGTGCCCGTACTTGGGCACCGGGCCGGGTATTTACT
Source organism: Sphaerolaimus hirsutus (assembly GCA_964036195.1). Lineage (NCBI taxonomy): Eukaryota > Metazoa > Nematoda > Chromadorea > Monhysterida > Sphaerolaimidae > Sphaerolaimus > Sphaerolaimus hirsutus. The sequence continues at coordinate 22,362,961 of OZ038450.1, read as the reverse complement.
TGTGCACCGGGCGGCTTTTCACTTATCAAACTTCTCACAAATTGGTTTACATGTAAATCAAAAAGTCTAGCGTGCGCTCGCGCTGGACAAGTGAAATGATTATGAAAACCCAAAAAATCCTGATGTAGGTGATTGAATACCGCGCTAATTTACAAATAGAAAAAGCCGCAATCGCACAAAAACGTGAGAAAAACAAACAAAAAAAAATTGCAAAACGTAAAAAAATGCCACCCCCACACCTGATTCGCCTCTGCGAGCAGCGCGACGCATTGATCGCTGCGGATAAAATCGGACGCGTTCAGTCGCTCGAACAGCAGAGTTTTCCCCTCCACGTAGCCCAGCGGCTTGACTTTCTTCTGTTTCTTCGACTCTGGCTGCAGTAGACTGAGTCTGTTTGGGAGGGGGGGGGGATTTTGGAGAAAATGACACAAAATAAAAAATCCAAACTTTTGGGGCGGGATCTCAAAATGTTTATATATCATAGTCACAGTCAAAATACAATTTTACAAAATGCATACAATGCACCGACAATTTTACAGTTTTTACAATTTTGCAGATGTTGCAGCTGTAACAGCTGACAATAGACAACACACAACCCACACGTACTTCGGTTTCTCCCCTTCCTGCTCATCCCTGAATACGACCTTGGCATCCAACAATTGCGGGTCGATTTTGTCCGGTCGCAGAAATCCCTGACAGGCGACAAAAATCTCCGCAGACTCGTTTCTGGACGCGGCCGGCTTGGTCACGTGCACCTTGTTGAACAGCTTGCCGAACACGGGCAACAGGGCCGGGTAGTCCTTGGAGCGGAACACCTTGGTCACGAACCAGCCGCCCTTTTTGAGAACGCCTACTGCCATTTTGAGCGCGGATAGAGTGAGGCGAGCTGCGCGATGTGGGCGGAGTTCAGAATTGATGATCGTTCGTTGAATTTAAATCGGGAGTTTTTGCACATGTAAATAGATAAACTGCAAATTGACAACTGTCCGCAGAACATTTTTTCACGTAAAATGTGTTATCTCATCATAAGTACCAACATCATATTCATTTTTCAGCGTTACAGAACTCGGTTTGCCATTTTACAGGGAATTTTCAACTTTAAATGACATTTGACATTTCACTAGGCCTTGTGCCCGCCCAAGCCATGTAAAGTGTCAAATTTCATGACAAACGTCATAAAATTTGTCAATTGTCAAAGTGTCGAAATTTCAATAATAAAATCTTTTCGTTTTGATTGACATTCTACACGACATTTTACACTTGACTTGACACTTTCCAGGCTTGTCAACTACACCCGCGCGTGACCCCAGAACCGACCCTGGGTGAATGCGTCGTGCAGCCAGTCCTGGCCCACGTTGGGCGCGCCGTCGTGCAGCACGCAGTCGGCCAGCAGCCCGTTGAGCTGGCGGCGCACGGCCGCGCCCGTCTGCTCCAGGGTGATGTCGCCCTGCAGCGCGATCACGTTCGGCAACGGCCGGATCGTCGCCAAGTCCACGCCTGCGACAAGGGCGGCACGGGGTGGAGTGTGAAGGGTGGGGAAGGTGTTTGCATTTGCAAAATCGGGTGTGTAGAATCGTTACTGCGTGAGAGGGATTTAGCAGGCTGGGGACAGTCCCGCACCATAAAAAACTTAAAGAGAAGGGTCAAAGGTGCAGGTGACATGTCAATAAAAAGAAACGATTTTTGCTGCTTTTAACATTTGACAAATTTGTGCGAAATTTTGCATAAAATTTGACAGTTTACAGGGTGAGGGACTGCCACCTAAACAGAATCGTCAGTGTGCAGCCCAAGAAAAATTACCGCTGATAGCTTGCACATTTGAGGGGTGGAACTGAGACACATCTCAAAGAAACACGCCACTTTAACCATACACAACGATCCGACAAACCTAATTTCGCACTCACAAACACTAAAGCCCGCTGGACAACCGACCCACGAGCACGGCGCCAACGGGAGCATTCTGCGCGGCGACTTGCAGCCAGCCGCCTGGCGCCGCGCACAAATCCACGACCACCTTGGCGCGCTGCAGAAAGTCGTACTTGCGGTTCAACTGCACCAGTTTGAAGGCGGCCCTGGATCGGTAGCCAGTTTCTTTGGCTAGGTGGTAAAATCTGTCGCGCCGCTGTTTGCCCACTTTGCTCTTTTTGCCCATTTTTTTTGGAGGTTTGGCTGAATTTGGACATGTGGACATTTGTTGTTGTTTTTTTTCTCGTGAGAGAAATCAATTGAATTACCTATATGTAAGATATTCACTGTATGATTACAACAATGTGAAATGGTTGTGTTCTCAAGCTGATTTTACAGATTATCTAATGATTTTATTCCCTTCACGGAAATTATATAAATACATTTATACACCCTTGAAAATTGAACATAATGGCCATGCGCACACTAGTTTTCACACGAAATTTAGAAAACTCATAAATGAGCTTTATACGTGTTTGAGTTTTCCACAATGAGTCATTTTGAATCTCCGTCAACTGTAGTTGGCGGCCACCGAAAATCAAATCCGTTCTAAGCTGATCTGTGAGTTTTCGAAATTTCGTGTGGAAACTAGTGCGCGCAGGCACAATCTGACGGAAAATCACAAACGACAATTCAGCAATAATAAAATGTCATTTACAAATAATCACCAATCTCGCAGGGAATCACTCGTTCGCAGAGCCGGAATCTGACCCCGAAGATTGTAGAATTGGATCGGGATCGGGCAAACGTTCCATTTCCGTGTCCGGCATTTCGGCCGCGTCTTCGCTGTCTGAAATTGATTTGAAATTTAATTAATTGATCGATTTGCAGTAGCGGCAGTCAAGTTGGTATATTTACATGGTGACAACTGTCATAACCCCTTTGTCCTTGTCAAGTGACATAACCCCTCCTTAAATTGACCCCCCTCGAAATACTCACAATTCTGAGCGACCTGAGAAAATAATACACCCTTGAAATGGCCCCACTCGAATTCAGTGTAAAAAACTATATTTCATTTTATAAGTTAATAAATAGAAGCATGCATAAATTTTTTGACGGAGTAACGATTCCCCTGCTTGAATAATCCCCCCTCTCAAAAAAAGACTGACGAAAAAATAATAAAAATAAATAATTAAAAATAATATTCGAGTATATACGGTAAATTCATGATAGACTCAAACAGCACACCTCCAGCTTCACCTTCCTCCGACCCAGAACCACTTCCACTGGCATCACCACCCTTCTCATCGCCACCGGGGGCATTCGCGGCCGCTTCACGCTGCTTCACCGGCGCTTCACCGTCGCTGCTGCTCGACGACGACGCACCCCTGCGTTTCCGTTTCTGCCGCTTAGACTCCTCGCCGTTCATGCGCGCGATCAGGTCTGCGAAGTGAAGTGAAGGGTAATGGCGCCGGCGCCAGTGGAAAGGAGTGTTGAATGGCGCCACGTCGTTGGGCGCTGCTAATTATTACTGATTGAAAGAAAATTCAAATATATTTCATTTTTCGCCATTTTGATTCACGATTTATAGAATCTTGGACATTGATGATTTCATTATTTGTTCTCCATTTTCAGTGAATAAAACGCAGAATCCAGTTTTACGCGGTATATTGGCATATTTACAACGGCAGCAAGTGTAACTTTCGCATAAGCTCGTCTCGCACCCAGTGAAAGGGAATGCATTTTTAACATAAAATGTCAATTAATTTTGTCAATTGTCAAGCAGGGTTGACACCTGATTATTAAACTTATTTTTGAAAAAAATCAGTCAAAACTACCCACCTCTCGCAGGAGCGAACACACCCCCAGTGGGCTTGTCGCACACGGCGCACTTGGAGCTGGTGGCGAAGTGGTCCAGGGCGCACTTCTCGCAGAAGTAGTGCAAGCACTTGGTCACCACGGGCTGCGTGAACGACTCGCGGCACAGGTGGCACTTGAACGGCAGCGAGTCCTCGTCCGAACTGCCGCTCACCTCGTACGCGTGCGGGTCTGAGAGGTACACAATTATTTTTATACTTTTTAAAAAATTATGCTTTTATAATTCTGCAAAATTTGATAAGCAGACAACTGACCAAAGAATATTTGAGTGTTGTTTTACTTGAGCAGTGAATGCCCCTACACACTAGTTGACTAAATAAGAAAATTTCAAAACTCTTAAATAAGCTTTGAACGCATCTGAGTTCGCCGAGATGAGGTGTCCGTCAATTCCAGTTGACAGAAAGTAAATCTGACAGATTCTAGTACACTCAAATGCGTTGAAAGCTGATATATGAGTTTTCGAAATTTTGATTGTTAAATATAGTGTCTGTAGGTACAATTTAAATATAGCTATGCTTATACAGACAAAACAGCAACAAAAAATTCAATATACAACCCGGCAACGAACCGGCGTCCTTCTGGCCATAAGTTCCCTGGGCCCACTCCCTTTCCAGCTCCCAGCCGTGTTTGTAATCCGTACGGTCATGCATAAATTTGCACGAGTCGCCGAAACCGCAAAAACCGGTCTCTTTGAAATCCTTGCAAATGTCCGGCTGATAATCCCAGCGCACAGATTGGCGGACAAAATTTGGCGCGCGGATGGGGCCCTGAGATGTTGAAAATGTTAATTTGGCACCAACGTTGAAATGTATATCATCCAAATTAGGCTTCATTGGGCCCACACACGCTAATTGACATTCGTTTTGATGTATCAATAATGTAAATTCAGAGTCAACTGCCAATTTCGTGATTGACGCGGTGACACTTTTAGTTGAAAACATGCGCAATAATTTTGTGTCAACTAGCATTTTTGTGTAGTAGACATTTTGTGTGGAAGTGTTTGAGTCAACTAAAGTGTACGCATGCGTTTTAGTGTGCACGCGTTCGCGAAAAAGCAGACACATTCGTTTTTCTGCGCACGCGTTTGTGAAAATACTAATGTGTGCATAAGTTTCTGAGCAGTATGCCAATTTAATTGCTAAATGTAAATCTTAAAAAACTGAAATTGAAAAACTGAAGTAGATCTTGTGTTTAAAAGTACATATGAAAAGTTTGCTTTATTAATTTTGTAGTATTTTACAAGTTTAATATGTGATTTTTTGTGATATTCCTCATGTAGTTTCCTTTTTGTTTATATTTCCATGTATATATTTTAAAGTCATTTTAAATTACATTTTTATAGATCAGTTCACAAAGTTGCAAGATGAAATAAAGTAAAATTTTACAACATTTAAATGGATCAAGAGACTGAAACTGATTTTTAAAATGCAAATTATTGCAAACTGTCAAACCTGTAAATTACGTAATATGTATCAAGGGAATGAAATCACGGGGGGGGGGGGGTTAATATTTTGTCAGAAATTTTCATATGGATTGTAGTAAATTGTGGGCATTTGCTTACCCAAAACAGGTAATAAATGTGGCCCAACAGGATATATTTGGACAAAAAATGTAGATAGCTACACCCTAGTATCTATGTGTATCTGGGATGCAAATTAGCAGTAATAAATACATAGTATGTAATTGACATACTATGGTAGCTTGATGGTTCATTCATCCACACACTTTGCCTTTTCAGTTGACATTAAACATTTTAAATAATGCATAAGAAGCATAAAAATTGGCAAATAAACCTACACAAAATACCAATGTGTCATGACAAATGTCAACTGAAGTTAAGTTGACAATGTTTGGACATACAGACATATTATGTAAAAGTTATAAGTTAATTGACATTTTTAGGTGTGGTGTCAACTGCAGTTGCAATGTTTCAAGAATGGAAAATGTCTACTGAGGGTATCAAAAATGTCAACTGACTGAAAAGTGTACGCTGCAAACATTTTTTCACCCAAATTTTGCGTGCAGTTGACGCAAGTTTGTTGCAAACTATTCCAATTGAGAAAAACGTGCTAAAATATGCGAATTTTGAGCAGTTGACACAGCGCTCGCCGACTTAATAAAAGTAACTTAATTAATGCAGTTTGTATGCAAATTTTATGAAATTAAAGGTGCTGTAAGAGAAAAATATGATGCACATTTTTCCTAAGAGAACTTTTCATGTGCAAAGTCTCCAAAATCAAATTAGAATTTTTTCTGAAATCTAAAAAGTTCAATTGACATTGGGTTTTTAGTATACAATGGATGCGAACTCATAGTTGACACAGGTTAAATATAAATTTTTTCAACTGGAAATTTGTTTTCGGGATAAATGTGTATAGAAAAGTACCTTTATGCATGTAAATTCAATATGTTTCATGTGCAGGCAGCGGGACAAAGGACATTATTTGATAATTATGTTGATTGTGTCTGCTGATTTGAAGGTCCAGTACATGGATATTGGTGCTCCTGGTGTACAGTTCTGATTTGGGTGTTTTGCTGACATCAACTTTTGGGCAAGACCTGATGTGAATTGACTTTTATTGTACTTATTATATCAATATATCTTATTTTACCCTTATTCAGTTGACAAATTAGTTTGTGCTTTATGTTGTTTTTCTATTATTCAGAAATGGCTCATTGTTATTTCCCCTACATGCGCTACTCCCTGGCAGTGACCCCTACGATCACACCAACTACATCCCCAGCTGCTTTTTGGGTGACCAAGGGTTTTTATTGAGCTGCTGGTGTTTGGTGCCATCTGTTGTTAAAACTAGCATGGCCAACAGGCACTTCAATACAAGGTGACTGCTCAAATTTTTTTGTTGGTGTAATGGGTGTTGTGAACTTTTTTCATACACATTTGGACTTACATTGCTGTTTCAGTTGACAAAGTACGGGTTATACAAAAATGAAAAATTTTGTATCAAATTGATTTCTACTGATATACTTAACTCGACTTATATACTTCGTTTTCCGGTTGTCTCGTGTTCAGAGAACAGTTGAATCCATTTTTGGTATGCAGGGAGCTCGCTGGCAAATTTTGCTTGGCACCATCTGCATGGAACCAGACCGCATCAGCAGGATGGTGATGGCGTTGTGCATGCTGCACAACTGGCTGCAAGTGATGTGCGGCACCACAATTGATGATCACTTCAACGAGGATGGTGATGAAAGGGAGCCGCTGCAGGGCATGATTGATCACCATTCACTTTGTGGCTGCAAATGTGAGACTTACATTTTACTCTGCATTTCTTGTTAAATTTTACTTTTTATGAATAATGTCAACTGCTGCTGCAGCTTGATTGGCGTGCCGCGGTTGCCAATATGATCAACTTAGAGCCAGCTGACCAGCGCGCTGCTGAAGCCATTTGCCAGATGAGGGCGTGTGCGAGAAGATCAAGGAGTGGATGAAATAGGGTGATGGCAGAGTGCCATGGATAAACTGGCGTGATTGCTGAATTGACATTTTTAAATTTCAAACTGATATCAAGTATTCTAAATGTTGATAGAAACAAATTCAGTTGACACATTTGATGTATTTGTTGATGTCAATTTAGCAATATTTTTGGCAATTTACAAATTTAATTTTAAAAATTTGAAAACGCTTACATTTCATCAAATTTTTGGTGGAGAATGTTAGGAAAATTTTTGCTCTATTGATCTATAGATATAGCACTTTAATAGTTGTTGTCCAATTTTTTTAAAAAATGTTTACATATTAAAGCTGTGAAAAATCATATCTTTCATTTTCCAAGCTTGATTCTTTAAAAAAAAATACTGGTATGTAGTGCTTTCTTTCGCCATCATGTTGTTATCTTTGTTTTTGTTACATCGCAAAAATTCGTTCGATGAAAAATAAAATTCGATTTAAAAAAATATAATTTTCAATCTTAAAAAAATTTTTATTTAAACTATACATGTATTAAAAAAATCACTGACATTTATACTACATGAAATGACTATAAAATTAACAATTTATCACACATGTAATGAATAAAAAATGTTTCAATATCGAAAGTGAAAATATTTTTTAAAAGTGTAGTGTTCTCACAATCTTTGATAATAAAGTGGCACAAAGTCAAATTAATTATGCTCCATCACACCACAGCTTTTAAATCACCCAAATCGAGTCGTAGAAGGCATGGTCAATTTGTTTCTGAAAAGGGGTTTGGTCAGTTGACTTTTCCGGTTAACTACTTGGCACAAGTAGTGGTTAAATGCCTTAACACGTTCAAAGGTAATGAAAAATGTCAATTAGGAACCCAATTGCGTCAACTAAAACCTATTTGACGCTGAATTGACGCTAATTCCAGTGTCAATTAGTGTGTGCAGCCCCATTGGCGCAACGCACACCCAAAATTGGCAAGGGCGGTTCGGACGATATTATTTACGAACTGAAAAGACTGAAAAACTACTGAAATTTGGGTCGGTTCGGACGATTTTGAATTCCACCCCTCTTTTTAATTCCGACATTGCAAAAAAAAAACAATCGAACCGCCCTAGCCAATTTCAGGGACGTATCCAGGATTTTTGAGCGGGGGGGGGCTGCTTGTTTACGGAGCCCGGTGAGGGGGGGGGGCTCAGCCCCCCCCCCTAAAATTTTAGCTACATAGTGGCGGAATGGCGCCATGGCGCTGGCGCCATTAGTAGGCGCCACGCCCTGGCGCCATTGGCGTTGGCGTCAGCGCCATGGAACGCCGTATATGTATGTAAATATACATACAAAACAGCAAAAAGCACAACATTTTTTATGATTTGCGGCCACATGGAGCAAATCTGATGATAATACCTTGTATCTGGTGAAGAATGCGCGCTTGCGCGCAAAATCTTTTACGTTTACGTTGAAAAAGTCACATTTTCTGGTCACTTTCTGGTCTCACCCCGTGAGGGGCTGCCCCCCCCCCGCCCCCCTTGGATACGGCCCTGGCCAATTTTGAGTGTGGGGTGCGCCAAAAGGGATTGATTTTTCAGGATCGAGATGTATCGGGACTGGCATTTCAAATTTCGGATTCGGATCCGGGGATCGGGATTGCTCAATCCTGAAAATCATCGGGATTCGGGACCACGACCAACCTTCCTATTAAACCCGCTCTTGGCATTGCCGATGCTGGTGTCTTTCTTCTCGAAGAACTGGCCGACGGTGTTCATGCCCCTGTACACTTTGTCGTCCAGGTTGCCCTGCAGCCTTGCCTTGATCACGTCCTGGTCGCGTTCAAAGGCGGCTTGCGCGTCGGCCCCGTGGGCGGTGTCGATTTCGCACGTCGCCGTGGCGCCCATGTCGCGCGGACGGCTCTCCTGCAGTCGAGTTGAGAAATTTGATTTTGAGAAGTGATTTGAACTAATAAGTGATAATTTAGACATAATCTCAGAAAATGTCTCAAAAATATATACCTAGGTAAGTAAATGTCCCTGAGAAAAGCCAGAAAAAATATAAATAAATATAAATGCGATATTTCCTGATATTTGAAAAAATTCAGAAAATCTCTCATAGACAAAATATGATTGAATCTCTCCGCAAAATTCTGGAGAATATCAATATAATCTTATCCCAAAACAGACCACATCTTTGGTAGACTGAAAGGCGTCATCCGTCAAAATCGACGCCTTTTTAGCTGCCGCAGTTGCATCACCCTCGGAAGATTCCTCACTGGAACTTTTGGTATCTTTGTGCCGCTGGCCGCCGCTCGACTGCGAGAACGGCAGAACTTTGCAACAAGTGGTGTGGTAGATTTTAAATTTGATCGCCGAAACTACCGTATTTCCTCGGAATACCCCCAGGGGGTTGATTTTTTAGAGTGCAAATTTTGAGGGGGTATTCGAGGGGGTGTTATTTTGTAGCTAGAAATTTCGTGAAAGATCGTAGTAAACAACACCCTTTTTTATATTTACACAAAACTGATGGTAAATGCGACCAAACAGAATATATGTGTAGATATTTATCAAAGTACATTGCGACACAAACTAGTCTAGGTATGTCTAGCAACGATGCAAATTGACCAGACTAAATGAAACATGTATTTCGTAGGAGAGTATTTCGAGTGTTTTTTCCTTAGCTCGCTCAAACCTGGGGGTATTCCGAGCCAAGGACGTACGCAGGGGGGGGGGGGGGCGGGGGGGCGGCCGCACTTAAAAATTTGCCAGAAATGGCACTTTTCTGAGGCGAAATTGTAGGCACTTAAAATTTTTTTGGCGCGCGAGCGCGCAAATCCCCACCCCATTCTTTAATATGTCTTTTAAGGCGTGAAATTGCACTAGAAAAGTGTCCAACAGTGCCAAAAGCGGACCGTACTAGTACCATATATAGTGACTAGTACCATATATAGGTATAAATAGATACCTATATGGAAGACGTTGGCGCCAACGCCAATACTGCCATGGCACTGGCGCATACAAATGGCGCCAGCGCCATGGCTCTATTCCTTTACTATAGGGCGCCCCCCGTTCGCCGGGCTCCGTATACAATCCGCCCCCCCCCCCCCGCTTAAAAATCCTGCGTACGTCCCTGTTCCAAGCTGTTAATTCGAGAGGGAATTTTGAGGAAATACGGTCACGTAGTGGATTATTAGTTTGGAGGTGTCGTATTTAACTTGTAGAAAATTTTGTAGTCGGAAGTTTTTTGAAACATCTTTTTAAAGTGGCTAAATTAGATAGCGTATGAAATTGGGGACACACACACATAATTACACGAGAATAAACGATAACAACGAGCAAAGAATTCAATCAAAATACCACATTCAAAAGATCCAAAAGATCCAAAATTGAGATTCGGGGAAGCGCCTCACCTGAATGAGTGGATTTTTGCGGCGCTTTTTGTCGCGAAACACAACTTGATCCTCTTGCTCGTCGCTGCTGCTGCGCCGGCGGCGGGCCTACAGCGGGAAAATAAAGTTTTAAAAATTAAAAAAAAGTGATTGAGGTTTTTAAAAACAGCTGTCAGTTTTCATCCAGTTTTGACGGAGCGATCAAAGTTCTCAGGTGTCAACCTAGTGCCGTGCACAGGTAACGAAGTCACCCTTCGAAAAATTGGCAAAAAGTGACAGCTAAAACCCCGTTATTCCAATTTCAGGGTCACACAACAAAGGCACCAAACACACGAAACCAACCACTTGGCGCCTTCCGGCCAGGCGACCGACTTTCCGAAAAACAACTTTCCCACTGTCTGCTGGCTCTGATGTTGTCGCTGCCTCCCCAGTGCTTGACATTTTGTCGCTGCACTGCACATATTTGCAAAAACATATTAGTAGTGTGAATGCAAGAAAATTGACATATTTTTCAGACTTCAGATAATTGGCACCACGCCAGTTGATTCAGTGTGCTGACACAAAATGCGATTGTAGTTGCGAAAAGTAAAAACATCTAGAAAAGTTCATTACAACATTTCGTATCGGTCATAAATTCAGACAATATCTAACTTCGGCACGCCGGACACATCAGTCATCACAAAATTCAAGTCGACAGAATCTGGTACATTTTCCGAAGCTTTTGAAATCAAACAGGAAAAATGCCCCGCCTTTCTAGCAGCCAAATAATCCTTATTTACAGAATCACCAACATGAAGCATTTCATTTAATTGTATACATTGGAGAGCCTTAGCAGCCTGGTGAAATATCTGCACATCTGGTTTGCAAATACCAAGCTCTCCAGACAACAAAATCACGTCAAAGTATCGGTGCAGCTCAAAATCGATCAGCAATTGTCTCATCCTAAAATCCATGTTCGAAATAATTCCCAACTTCAAGCCCATGGCCTTCAGTCTGGCGCATGTGCTCTTTGCATGCGGCAAAACTTTCCACGCATCACTTTTGGCGTATTGCCAAAAAGTGTCCACGGATGCAGCGTGAAGTGCATTTGGATCTTTGATTGAGGTTCCCAGCATTTGAGCAGCCTCAGACATTGTTGTGGAGAAAACATGCTGCCACCAATGTTGGTCTGAGTGTACAGAAATGTTTTTATGATCACGTGGATATTCACACAATTGCATAAGAATCAGGGGTCTAGTAAGAGGGGGACATTCTTGCTCAAAATGGCCAATTTTCCTGTATGGCAGTACACAGCCGGTGTTGCATACGCAAATAGAAACTAAAACACATTTAAAAAAACAAATAAACACGCCGAGCAAAGTAGTCAAAAAGGAAATTGTGTATACTCGGCGGACAGCACACTTAGTATGGAAAACTACCATAATTTAATGAATAAAATCTTGTGATAAATTTCCTAAATCATCATTCCACAGTAAAAACAAAATATTATGATAAAAAACTGTACGATTTTTAGTTCACTATTCAGATGGGTTATGGTAGGTTTTCACACTAAGTGTGATGTCCGCCGAGTATAACAACAGAACAAACCAACTATTTTCCAAAATGGCACCGGTTCCACATTGCGCTACGCCATAGCAAGGCGCCGCAAGGTTTTGTTGCGAGAACACACCCTTAAACGCAGATTCTATGGCGCCATTGGCGCCAGCGCCAAGTTCGATACCATGGCGCCGGGCGACGCCAGAGTAAGTGGCGCCGATCTGAAAAAAATCATACCAATAGAATTTAAAGGGACCGGCAGATAATTCGGCAAATTTCCAAACCGGGGCGGTCCCGATATGAATTTTTTTACGATACTGGCACCGGTCCGAAAAACTGGTCCCGTTCAGAGCCCAAAAACCAAACGTTCCGGCTTAAATCAAATCAACAACGTTTGCTCACCGGGTGTCGAAATGCGACTAGGGTGTTTACGGCATCAAAAGTCACCGCCCGAACTTTGATTACCATATTGACGAATTCTGGTTCTGGTGCATAAAAACGACATTGTTCGGTTTATGTCCAAAGTTTTAGCATACATAGGTAGATAAGATACGGGGTTGAATTTAATGCAACAATCAATCGTAAGACGTGGACATTCATTTAAAAAATAAATATTTACATTTATTGTATTCAATGTAGACCATGTTACATCAAAATATTTACGAAATGAACGCAGAAAATGATGTACTACACTTCCAGCACTCACAAACAATACAGATTACGTAAATGACAGGTGTGTATCAAAACGAGCAATATCTATCAGACTTCTGTTTACATCTTTTATCTAACAGCACCTCATGCAGGTTTCCAGTCTTTTGTGCCGATTTGACACGTGTGGTTTCGCTCCGATTAAAATCGTCCGTAACGCAACGATTCTTCAAATCCACTTTCGAATGCTGGTACAACTTTCTGCGTTTCAAATATATGTACCAAATATGTAAGTAAAGTATATAGAAAGCGAGAATAGTCGCTTTCACTACCTATCGCAACTTCTATTATTTCCGATGCACTTTTTGCGGCCACTTTAATTCTTGGAGTGGTTTTTGCTTTTTAGGCACCCCAAGAAATGTCCTCAATTATGTTTTCTGTACTCACCTACTTTCAAAACGTACGCGAGTGAGTGCCGGTATTTTTTCGGGGGGGGGGGTGGGGCGTAAACGTATTTACGCAGTATACGAGTATACGTGTTTATCGAGTAAACGTACGTTTACGTACGCGTTAACAACGAAATTTTGAATTTTTCCACTTTCCATAAAGAAACGTGACAAAACGAAAGTTAGCCCAAAACGAACACGTAGCTAGTTTCGCAATCGGGCGCTGCCTTTTTGTCTGCGTCTGGTCGCGTGTCGACCGGCCCATCGTCACGCTCCATGTTGGTTCGAAACTGGAAATTTAAAAAAAATTTTTCTTCACGATTTTACAAAAAAAAGGAAAATATTGAACAAGCCGAAGGACGTAGCCAGGGGGGGGCGCCCCCCCCGTCCCCGCGCCGGATAAAAAAATATGCCAGAAACGGCACTTTCAGAGATCGATTTTGTCTCAATCTGAAAAAAAGTTTGCGCGCAAGCGCGCATTTTACATTCATGCAACAGGTATTTTTGGCTGACCGGTCCCGGCAGCCTCAAATCCTGTGAATTGCACTCGACGCTGTATATGTCTGCGAAATACAGACATATAAGCGGTCTTTGGCGCCAATGCCAGCGCCAGTGGCGCCATGGCGTGGCGTCTACGAATGGCGCCATTCCCTCCCCACAGGGGCTAAATTTTAGGGGGCCGCCAATTGGCGTCGCCCCCCCCCGTTCGCCGGGCTCCGTATACAGTCCGCTCCCCACCCCCCCCCCCCCGCTCAAAAATCCTAGCTACGTCCCTGAACAAGCCCATAAACAAACCTTCACGACTTCAGTTTCAGTAGCTTTTCTCGCCTCCGCCATCACGTAGCCTTCGCTGGACAACTCAGTTGACAAAAAACAGTTGTTGCACATCGCATTTAGAGCGAGTTTTCCCTGAAAATCAAGGTTCACATTTAGCGGAAACAAATATTTGTAAAAATAATCTCAATTGAAATAAACAGGCACACGTCTTGAAAGATGACTTCCCATCGTTCGCGAGCCCCAATGGCATCGGCAGCGGCTACGATCTAAAAGAAACAAAATGTATTAACATATAAAATGACAACTGTACACCTATGGCAATTGTATAGAAAAACCAAGGACGTAGCCAGGGGGGCGGGGGGGGGCGGCCGCCCCCCCCCTTCCCGGGTTGGACAGAAAGTATATGCCAGAAATGGCACTTCAATAAAGCGATTTTGTCGGCAGACAGAAAAATTTTTGCGTGCAAGCGCGCATTTCGGCGGCGCACAGTATGCTTTCTTCATATCTATGGTTTCCGACCAAAAATCACTCAAAATTTGTTCCGGTCGCTATGTGTATGTAATATGCATACATGTACAGCACTATTTGGCGCCAATGCCAACGCCAGTGGCGCCATGGCGTGGCACCTACGAATGGCTCTGGCGCCAAGGCGCCATACTTTACCACAAGGGGCAAATTTTAGGGGGGGGGGCGCCGCCCCCCCCGTTCGCCGGGCTCCGTATACAATCCGCCCCCCGGTCAAAAATCCTGGCTACGTCCCTGAGCAAAACTGAAGTTTGCAAAGCTAAAACTGATTTCTCGTATTGCTTCATCAGTTCAAGATATGATAATTGTAAAATTGTTACCAACAAAAAAATTAATTTTGAGCTGCTCGATAAAAAAATAGATAAGATAGATAAATATACAGTTTAAAAGAAGATTTCCATTTGAATGACACATTAATCTGGACTCTGAACAAAATACCACCCCCTATCATGGCGGCAAATAACACCTGGGCAACGGCGCTCAGTGGACAACACATGCGTGCAGCAAAGACACCTGGACAACCGCAGAACGCCTGCCAGGTTGTACAGATGCGGCAATTGCCGCGGTTGTCCAGGGGCGTTTGCTTCCCATTGCGCAAACGCAACTGTCCACTGAGCGCAGTTGCCCAGGGCTCTTTGTTGCCCACAGCTGTTTCCCCAATCCAACCTTGTGGCTCTTATCCACGCCCAAATACTTTCCATATCCACTCTTCAGAGCGATCCACTCAACACCGGGGGGTCTGACCAGGGCTAACACCTCCTCGGGGCTGGGCTGGTCGCCGGACGCGTGCGGGGGACCCACCGTGAAGTTGCCGTTGTCCATGGCCGCGAGGTAACTGTGCGGTCCGCATTCGATTGCGAATGAACCCCCTTTGAGGTGGGCGGGGGAGGTTATGCTCCACCAGTTGCCGTGGCTTTCTGTGGGGGGAGGTGTTATTTGGAACATTTAAAAGAATGAATGTTTGTGAATGTGAATTTCTTCGTTTAGTTGAAGGCGCGTCTATTTTTGATTGGTGCTTTTGTCAAAGACAGAAGCTGGCGCTACCACAACGTGTTCAATGCCCTGTAAATTTTATTATATTATTTTACAAGTTTGAGATTTTTCATAACTTTTGACACTTGGCATGACATTTTAATTTTACAAGGTCTGGCAGTGGACAAGTCACAATAAACGTTTTATCGTTTTAGCTGATAAACTTTTCAGGAGACCCCACATATTCAGGAACCGCCCCGAGTCAGGGACGTATCCAGGATTTTTGAGCGGGGGAGGGGAGCTGCTTGTTCACGGGGGCCAGCGAACGGGGGGGGGGGCGCTCAGCCCCCCTACCTTGTTATCTCAATATAGGGACGGGAAGGCGTTTTGGCGCTAGCGCCATACATAGGCGCCACGCCATGGCGCCATTGGCGTTGGCGCCAGCGCCAGAAACCGCTTTAAACGTATGCATACATATAAACACCTTCCCGGACAAGTTCACCACCCATTTTTTTTCACCTAGAATGCAATATCTCCGTCCATGGGGGTGTTATAAAGCTGAAACTTTGTATATATAAAGTTGTAAGACCCCTCTACTCCCCAACAATGGGGGAGGTGCGGCGACTCACTACAGGGTGGGTCGCCCTATATGCAACAATTTTTTTGGCGTTTTTGGTGTCCCAAACAAGTTCACCACCCACTTGATTGGCTACACTACGAGAGCCATATCTCCAGCTGTGATGACGGTATGAAGCTGAAATTTTGGGGATGTCTTGGCAACAACCCCCCTCACAATACACCAGTGGGGCTGCTGCCAACGACCCACTAAAGCATGGGTCACTGCATATAAAGTTGACCATTTTCTTAAAACAGCCCAAGTGTCCCAAAACAAGTTTATCACCCAGCTGCATTGAAAAAATGTTGCAACAACATACCTAATATAAAACTGAATCGGGTTGGAACACTTTTTCAGCCAAAAATTTTTTTTTCAGTAGGGCACCCTCCCTGTCCCATAAACGGTCGAATGCAAATTTCACTTTAAACCATTTTTTTGTTTCACACTTACAAAGTTGGTTTACAAAGTTCACTAGAGAATGGTCTAAGGTTCAAAGTTATGTAAACAACATAACCTCTAAAATGCCTCCATAAGGAAATTTACTTGTGGTGAATTCTATGATGTCAAAATGATGTCATTTCAGGAACAAAATTTGACACAATTTTCACTTTTTCATTCACCCCAAATAAATTTCCTTATGGAAGCATTTTAGAGGTTATGTTGTTTACATAACTTTGAACCTTAGACCCTCCCCTAGTGAACTTTGTAAACCAACTTTTTAAGTGTGATACAAAAAATTGGTTCAAAGTGAAATTTTCAGTCTGCTGTTTATGGGACAGGGTGGGTGCCCCACTGAAAAAAATTTTATGAGCAGAACTAGGGTTCAAATCTGATTCAATTTTATATCAGGTATGTTCTCACAACATTTTTTTGTAATGCAGTTGGGTGGCGAACTTGTTTCTGACACTTGGGCTGTTCTAAAAAAAATTATCAACTTTATATGCAGTGACCCATGCTTTAGTGGGTCGTCGGCAGCCGCCCCACTGGTGTATTGTGAGGGGGGTTGTTGGCAAGACATCCCCCAAATTTCAGCTTTCTACCGCCCTCACAGCTGAAGATATAGCCTTCAAAGTGTAGCTAATCAAGTGAGTGGTGAACTTACTTGGGACACCAAAAACGCCACAAAAATTGTTGCATATAGGGTGACCCATCCTGTAGTGAGTCGCCGCACCTCCCCCCATTGTTGGGGAGTAAGAGGGTCTTACAACTTTATATATATAAAGTTTCAGCCTTATAACACCCCCATGGACGGAGATATTGCGTTCGAAGTGAAATAAAAAAATGGGTGGTGAACTTGTCCGGGAAGGTGTTTACATATACGCTTTAAACTTAAATATGCATACATATACAACGAAAGTCGCAAAAATGTGTTGATTTTGAATGATATTGGTCTACACGGAGCGGTCCGCTGAGAATACCACGCGTGGGGAAAAAATTGCGCGCTTGCGCGCAAAATTTTTAAGAAAGATCGAAAAATATATAGGAAAAGTTGCATTTTCTGGGAATTTTTAGGTCTCACCCCGAGAAGGGGGGCCCCTCCGCCCCCCCCCCCCCCGTGGATACGTCCTTGCCCCGAGTACTATCATCGGAAAGGAACCAACCAGAATCATTATCAACTTCAGATTTCTCACTGTCTACTGGCGCTTTACGCTTGCGTTTCGGTGCAACCCCGTCGACGCATTGGGATGCGGCCCTGGAAAATGGGGTAAATTAGGATTTTAAAGGGGTAGTTTCAAAGTTCCAAATTCTTTTTATCAGAATTTCCTTGATGGACGAAAGATACCTACCACCAATAAATACAATGTATTTGAAACGATAAAGAACCGCGACAATTACAAGGTAAGTTGTTGCCGTCTGAAAATAATGGGAATTCTATTGTAATATTTCGAAGCACAAAAAAATCAGTACCCTAGCCGAATGTTCGAATAAACAAACTGTTTCAAGCTTTTGCCGCCCTTCAATTTTAGTTTACCCAATTTCACCTTTCCAAATTTGCTTTCTGCCATCACACACTGAGATCAAATAAATGGCTTGGTATAAATATTTCTGCAGGATAAATAAAAAAAATTCTTTTATGGTTTTTACAAAAAAATACCACTATTGATAAATTGTAGATTTTGGGACAGAAATGCTGCGCAGGGACCAGTTCCAAACACTGTGCACATCCGTGCCATTTGACAAATTTGCGGCAAAAAGCTATACTACGAATAGACACTTTTTGAAATTGGCAAAGATTTCGATACTTTGCTAAAAATTTGTCACTTGACAAGCTACTTCACAGCGTGTGCAACTGGCCACTGCTGCGCAGCCGCACCGAAAAGTTTGCTATACGCGACAATGTGCAATTGTGTTATGTAAATTTGCTCTAAATAAGCTAAATAAATTTTATTCAAGTGGCTCATTTGATCTGGGATAATAATATTTGTGTAACTAGTCAGGCAGTCATAAAAATGAATACCGTATTTCCTCGAAATACCCCCCGCGTTTAACAAACACCCCTAAAAATTAGCACTATGAAAAAATACACCCGGGTGGTTGTTTTTTCATAGTGCTAATTTCGAGAAAATACGGTAGTTGATCGAAGATTCACAAGTTATTCTGCAAACATTACAGAAAAATCTATCAACACAAACATAAAATACATTCTTTAAGGTACCGTATTAACTCGAATTAACCCCCCCTCAAAATGGGTTGGGGAAATAATAACCCCACCCTCGAAATACTCCCCTTCGGTATGATGCACGTCATGTATGTAATAAATACGTCATGTATGCAATGTACATGATGTATATTACTGCTAATTTGCATTGCAGCTACACATAGACCAGTTTGTGTAGCTATTTACGTTTTTATGTCCAAATATATCCTATTTGGACACATTTATTACCTGTTTTGGGTACGCAAATGCCTACTATTTACAAGATCCTTACGAAAATTCCTGACGAAATAAACACCCCCCCCCCTCGAATTAACCCCCATCACATTTTGCTGGCGAAATAATAAACCCCCATGGGGGTATTTCGAGGTAATACGGTAGTAAATCGTTCCCAGAAAAGAACCCATCGACACACATTTTTGCATACCAAAATTATAGTGCACAAACTAAATATTTACTAAAACACCTGCGCTTGCTAAATACATAATTAGGATACATATATCAACATAAATTTGTTTTACTTATGTACAACCAAAATTCAAACTTCATACGTTTTTATACCAATATTGCCCATTTTAAAATACTAATATTACCCATTAACCTACCTTATTATTTTTACTACTATTACTCAATATTACGAGCAATTAAATAGACGAAATTGACCCAAAGTTTGGGTCAAAATAAATAGCGATCCCAAACAAATAATGAGGTTGTATACAGTCAAGAAAATGTGTCAGATCAAAATATTCATATGGAGACAGATATAAAAATCATAAAATAAAGAGACCACACTACACACAGTCATCCTGAAAAGTACAAAGCAAAGGGTGAAGTACAAAAAACACACACCAAAGGACTGAAAAATTCTTCATTGCGTTATTAATAGATTTAAAGGCAAATTGGGAATAGGGTTGGAAAACGTTTTTTATAAAAAACTTTTTTTTAAAGCTCCCAGATATGACTTGGTGTCAACATATAGGTATATAAGACAGTGGCAATACTCTGTGATGTCATATATGACCATATAATGGCTGTGGAGCCATGG
This sequence comes from Sphaerolaimus hirsutus, assembly GCA_964036195.1. NCBI lineage: Eukaryota > Metazoa > Nematoda > Chromadorea > Monhysterida > Sphaerolaimidae > Sphaerolaimus > Sphaerolaimus hirsutus. Next base: position 22,343,157 of record OZ038450.1, on the reverse strand, counting down.
GATAGCATTATAAGTGGAGATTTGTGTCAAAAATATCCATTTTTTTGTCGACATGTTCTTATATCGCCTTATTGTCGAATGTTCGTGACTTCAGGTGAAGTTTGGCACGGAATAGTGACCAAACAAGGTTATAAAAGGAGGTTGTCACTTTGGGAGTGAAGTTACACACTGTGGAGGTACATGGAAGCATATTACCTCAATATTATATACTACAGCAACATATGACGGCTTATTAACCCATGGTGGCGCATAGAAATGGATACTTTGATACTAGAAATGCCACAAAACCAATGAAAACAACCACCAATGCCAATTTGTGTGTGAAATTGCGCGCTTGCGCGCAAAAATTTTGCAAAATACCTAGTGCTTAGTACTAAAAATTTCGGCCGATGTTTTAAAAAAAACATTTCGGACGTCATGTTTTTTTACATTTTAAAAAACGTCGTTTTTTTTAAAACGTTTAAAAAAAACATCGGCCAACCCTAATTGGGACATTAATATTTTTTGGAGTTTGGACCAAATTTTAAACAGAACGAAGAATTTTTTCCCAAATCGATATTATATCCAATTGGACCAAAGTCAGAATTCCTTGATCTAAAAAATGGAGAATATGCCCGACCGCATGATAAACCGGCAGTTTTAAAATCCCAAACAAAAAAAACGGAAGAAAAAAAACAATACAAAAACGGCTCTTCACAAACATATTTATAGTGTGTAAGCGCTACGCAAACACTGCAAGCTTTCTATGTAGTAAAATATAATTTTATTGAAAAAAAAAAACAATTTGCACCATAATTGCTTAAAAAACACGGAATGACGCAACTGCAAAATCTGAAAATACAGTTTTTTAATGCAATGAGAATCTAAATATTTCATAAATACAGCCATCTTTTCACACATCACATATCGAAAGTTTATTTACAGGTGGATGGAAGGGGTGTCGGTGCACAAGTAAACCATGGTGCGGCTTACTTTGGCGCCCTCAAATGGCGCCATTCCATCACTAACAATGCGTCGATTTGATGTTTTTGGAGGGGGGAATAGCAGGGGTTCAATATATGGGGTTTTTCAAGCTTTAGAATTAAAAAAGGGAGAAAAATCGCAAGATAAATATGTAGATATACTCCGGTTACTTTACACCCTGCACGTGTGGTCCCCGCTGGAAGTGTGCCAACGATGGTTAACGCGTCCGAGTTTCATAAAAAGATGACAAAATTGATTGTTGTTATAATGTTATTCATTAACATATTCACATCGATGATTTTTTTTCATATTTTTACGGAAATCGCATGATTTAATAATCATTGGCACGCTTCCAACACGAGACATAAATCAGTGCGAGGGTAGAGTATCACGTACGCCGAGTATAGCTGGAGCGTTTGGGGGGGGGGGGTTACTCACCCCACCATACTGAACCCCTGCAGTACCCATGAAGACCCAGTGCTCAATTATGGGGGCCGTACCTAAGCACCGGGTCTATATTTGCACCGGACATTGTTACTTGTGCACTGGTCCTGCGCCGATGGAAGTCCTGCTACAGAATTGTTTATCTACCCAAACACCCAAGTCGACAAATTAAAAAACGAAACAAATCTTTTCGACTTACAAACCACGCTTCAGAATTGGAGCAAAAAGGGTAAGGATGGGAAAAATATTTTTTTCAAAGCTGTCTTTTGTCTCTAAAAAACGATCTTTTATAATCTCCATCCAATGCTCACAATAAATTCCAAAAATCAGTCAAAAAATCAGGTGTCAAAACAAGTGCTTTCATGAATAATCTATTTACACACGTATCTTATCGCTAACCAAACACGTAACGATTGTGAAAATCCAACAAAAAATTTATACTGCAAGCCACATAGTAAATATTTACAGTGTGAATGTATGACGATCCAATCTCTACACATTCGCATACATTTGCAGAACGGAGCTTGCAAAACCATAACTGTGCACTCTACGTTTTCGAAAACTGGAATGGCTTTTGAGGAGTGACATTTTTAGTTTTCGATCTCGCAAGTTCAATTTTGCATTAGTACACATAAATACACATGTTTGCATACCGCCAGTCATCAAAACACCAAATAAACCATCGAACCAGAAACGAAAATACCCCCTCGAAACCCCCCCCCCCCCCCTCAATGACTTTTCCATCGATTTCCGCACTTGTTACAAGCCACCAAAGTGACAGCCACTGGTTCATACTCCCCATCCATACGCTCCTGCGAAAGGGAGTAACTTGTGTCCCGCTCGCCGCATTCGTGGCACCTGTGTTGGGACAAGTTGCGATTATTTTGGAAGTGGGACAAGTCCTGTTTTGTTTGTGACAGCCGAAGTACATACGGAGGTAATAGAGAATGAATTTTGAATTTGAATAATAAAATTGCAAAGATTTTTTTCGAAAACGTTGACAAAATAAAAAAACCAACCCCGTTTTCACATTCAAAGCCGTTTTCCCGAAAAATTTTAAGTCAAAATAGTCAAGAACATAGTGTGACAGTGCAAAAAATAACAAGGTTCTATTCAAAATCACCAAGAAATTCAAGGTTCTATGAAAACAAAATCCACACCACGCTATCACTCAACAAAACGCCCCAAAAAAAATTCCAACATTTTTCACAACATTTCAAAAAAAAACACCTGAACATCTGCGAGTGCTCGGTGGTGGTGGCGTCGGTATTGGGCATTTCGTGCTCTAACAACGCCTCCTGCTCCATGGAGCGACGCAGGGAGCGCACGCGCGCCGGCGCCAACTCGTCCGCGCACATGGTCGCCAACTGCAAGTTCGGAAATTGCGATTTTGAGCTTTTATAGGATTGGATTGATGTTAATTGATTGATTTTGTTGAAAAAAACAAAATTCGCCACGTAAAAAGATGATTCCAAAAGTTCACAAGCGCCAAATCCAGAAAAATCGAGTTAAAAAGATCGCCATTTTCACATCGAAAGTTCACATATCCATGACCAGTCCCCTATGAAAAACAGGACTTTCACATCGAAAATGCATAAATCCATCTCAGACCGCCGGAGTTCCACATCGAAAATGCACATATCCAAAAAAATAGTTTCATTTCCAAAAATGCACGCGTGCTTCGGATAGCTTGCGAAGAGCTGGCCGGAATTCCCATACAAAAAAAGTTTCATTTCCAAAAATGCATACGTGAATTTCCAAATCTATTTTGGCCTATAAATCAAATATGCGTGTATATATTGATCTGAAAATTTAGGTAGATGTACTTTTAGACACGGGCTTTGCAGTGGTGTAATTCGTTTTTGCCTACGATGCACCGTTAAGAAGTTATTTAACATTTAATTTCAAATTTTCAGATTTGTTCCCAATTTTGGGTGATTTACAAAAATCTCCCTAAATATTTCCCGGCCAACAAAATTTGTGGTTACAAAAATTGTAGAGAAATGTCGGATCTATCTGAAAAGTGCAAGGCAAGCTTTTTCGCCCAAATATAGCGCCGTCGCGCCATCGTCAAACTTTAAATGCGATTTTGAGAAATTGAAAATTGTGGATATATGCGTTTTTGGAATGAAACTTCCCATTTGTTATACTCGGCGGGCGGCAAAGCATGTGCAGAATCCTACCATAATTAAATGAATAAAATCGTGTGATTAATTTCGTAATTAATTATTCCATGGTAAAAACGAAATATTATGATGAAAAACCGTATAATTTTTGGTTCATAATTCAGATGGGTTATTTTAGGTTTCCATACTAAGTGCGATGCCCGCCGAGTGGAGACACGAAGTGCGCAGGCTACGAAACTCGAAAATACATGGAAAACATTTTACAAAAAAAATCATACCTTTTCCGGTGCGATATCACCGATTAGAATGCTTGTCCTCAGAATATCATTTTCTTTGTGTTTCAGGTTGAATAAAATCTGCCGTATACGTGCCTTGTATTTCGGCCCAGATGAGCTCTTTCCGTGGGCACAGAAAACTGCCATTTCGATGTTTTCTCCTATATTTTCAATCGATGCCGGTTCCCTGGATTGGAACTTTGAAATAAAATTGTAGTTTTAAAAAAAATTTAGAAAGCCACACACCTGCATTTTTTCTTCAGAAACTCCAACGCGTCGCCAGTTTGGAGCGCATCCGATATCAATTTGGCAGATTTTTGTCGCACGGAATCGTCACATATACTCTCAGTAGACGCTGCGAATAAATGAACAAATTTCAGTTAAAAAGTGCGAAATTCGACAGATCGCGCAGTTTATGCAAATTTATGCTACAAAATAACCTTATTTGCTGAATCCATTCCCAGCAATTTATTGCGTAAAAACAAATTGAATTTTCCCGATTCTACACAATATTTTGCACATGCAAACCGACCGAAACTTTCTCTGCAATTAGTACCAGCCTGCAAGTAATTATGACCGCTCTGCTAGTGATTAAAAAAAAAAAATTGTTTTGAGATTAGGGTTGGAAAAAAAAACGTTTTTTTTATTCGATGTTTTTTTTAATAAAAAACGTTTTTTTTTAAAGCTCCCAGATATAACCTTGTGTCAACATATATAGGTATATCAGACAGTGGCAATACTCTGTGATGTTATATATGACCATATAATGTCTGTGGAGCCATGGGATAGCATTATAAGTGATGATTTGTGTCAAAAATATCCATTTTTCGTGGACATATCATTCGTATATCGCCTTATAGTTGAATGTTCGTGACTTCAGGTAAAGTTTGTCACGGAATAGTGATCAAACAAGGTTATAAAACGAGGTTGTTACTTTGGGAGTGAAGTTACACACTGTGGAGGTACATGGAAGCACATTACCTCAATATTATATACTACAGCAACATATGACGGCTTATTAACCCATGGTAGCATATATAAATGGATACTTTGATACTAAAAATGCCACAAAGCCAATGAAAACAACCACCAATGTCAATTTGTGTGTGAAATTGCGCGCTTGCGCGCAAAAATTTTGCAAAATACCTAGTGCTTAGTACTAAAAATTTTGGTCGATGTTTTAAAAAAAAAAAAAAACATTTCGGACGTCATGTTTTTTTATTAAAAAAAACGTTTTTAAAAAAACATCGGCCAACCCTATTTGAGATATCTCCCGAGATAACATTTATCAATATTTTCTAAAAATTATCCATTTTTCAATGCCAGCTGGGGTGCATACTTGCAGAGCGAGTGCACTTGCAGAGCGGTCCTAATTACTACTTGCAGACAGTTTAGGCACTTGCTGAGGGGCCTCCAGGCTAGATAGATAGCTGGCGGATTTGGGGGGCGGTAACCATCCCAACACCCCTCTTAAACCCCTGACTTGCAAAGAAGTACAGGACCTTCAAAACGACCTACATCTGAGCGCATCCGGGGACACGAGGGCGGCCACGTCGGCGCTGCGCACGCTGAAGCTGCTCTTCCTGCTGGCGGTCTCGTCGGACGAGTCGTTCTGGTCGCCCGTGCTCAACTCGCTCAGCTGCGTCGTGCACAGCGAACGCGACCGCTGCCTGCGTGTGTGGGTGGCAATTTAGAGACTGTGACCGTGAATGTGGCGGTTTACCGTGACGCTTTTTACCGTTTACCGAAGTCTGCAGTTTTGGCCCCACACACGCTAGTTCACATTGACACAAATGTCAACTGGTTCCGGTTCCAATTCCAAGCTTGTATTTGAATGTCTATAGTTGGCTCGCCAGCAAGCATTGAATTGGGATCGGAACCAGTTGACATTTGTGTCAATGTCAACCAGCGTGTGTGGGGGCCTTTAACCACAAACTGCGAGGGCTCAAAATCTAGACCCATACATCGGAGTTATAAATCGTTTATCAAATGTCAACGAATAGCTGAACGGTAATTGATTTTGAGCGTTACTTAAACTCGAATAAGTTAAATCAATTTATTGCCCGTTACTAGATTCGTGTTAATTGTGTTGTGTTATATCCGCACAGCTTCACCACATCAAATCTGGACCTATTTTCAAATCAGATCAAAAAAATTATCGATTAAATTACCTTGAACTTTGCGAAACGGGTGTTTTCGAACACACAATCTCCTTGCGCGCGAGCGACTTCCAATCTTTGACCAAACTGTCCGCCTTGTGCAACAACACCGTCGACATTTCGTTAGATGTATCCTCGGACAATTGCCGACGCAGTCTGAAGTGTGAATAATATGATATTTTGGAAAAGTTTCAAGCATGAGATTATAGTTTTGGGCCGCTCTAAACACTGCGCGCTGAGTTTTTTATCTTGACCTTGATATAGTGAATCTTTGAAATCCAGCACACACAAACACACACACAGAAACGCGCATAAAACGCACACACAGACACACAAAAGGAACAGACATAAAAATCAAAAACGGAAACGTTGCCATCGTTTCGACGAAATACCCCTCAAGCCGCCCGCCACGAAACGCAAATCCCGCCAAAAGTTGATGCGGTACCTGTCAATAATTAAAAATGAAAATGACCGAGAAATTTAAAAAAAACGCCATCATCATACGAAACTTGAGAAAGGAAGAAACATCCCAAGGAATGTAAAACACCAATGAGAAACAAAAATGGACAAGAATAAATGACAGCTTAAAGAAACTCCCAGAACCTGTGAAACGCCATGTAAAATGTCAAGCGTCAAAAGTCATGTTTGCCAATTTGTCTATTTTCTAAGTTAGCCAATTTACAAGGCATTTTACATGACTGTTGACATTCTACGTGGTATTTTACAAAATCCCGGAATAGCACCAGAAACTGCAGTGAAAAGCGCAAACACGCACACCCACCCTAACTCACACACAAACAAAACACAACCCAAACACACTACCAACCCATCGTTCAAATTGTGTGCTGAATTTCAACCATCCACATAAAATCAACGTGTGTAGTGTCGTAATAATCGAAATCCGTCGATACTCAAACGCAGCGTTTCAAGCGGCCCAACGAATAAAAGAACGCCAATAGCGGACCAGTTGAACATCTGCGCAAGATATAACTTTTTGGTACATTGAACTGTTTGTTTGATTTGTTTATTTTCTACCGGCTGCATGTACATTGACAGCAAAAAAATTGGCACGAGGCCAAGTTTTCAAAGCAACGATGCATCACACAGAAACTTAACCCAATAACTAGATAAAATATACACAAAAAACGCAAACTCACTTTGCAACAGTGGCTCCAATGCCGGTGGATTTCAGTTGATCCAGATGTATTTCAATTTTCGACAGCTTGTCCAGTGTTTCGGATAAACTTTCTGACCCAGATTCGACAGAAACGGCAGTACTTCCATTAGATTTTTCATGTAGAAATGAATCTAGCTTCTTCTTGAACTGCAATATCAATTGCGCAGACATTTCGCACTACTGACCTTCGCAGCGCCAGCGACCTTTTTCGGTGTCTTTTTTCTTTTCGGTTTAAGTTATGGCACAGTGCCAATTCAATTTTTTTACAATTAGCAGTTGAACACAACTTTTGTGGAACTTATAAAGCACGGGTTTACGTCGTTCTCAAAGTTTAAAATTGTCCAAAGTATTACAACACCAACAAGCAACATAAAATGGTCTTGGTCGATTTTATGCATAGCATGAAAGTGTATCTCGCACGTTATCACATTTCACTGCAGTTTTTTGTATCCTTCACAAACAAAGTTTAAGGAACCAAACTATTCTGAAAGTTACGTACTACTTTTGTCGGAGTACTCATTATGGAAACTTGGCAGCAGGACAAAAATTTCGAAATCGTTAAAAATATAAATAACCTAGGCCAACAATAGCTTGAATTAGGTGTATAACTATGTATATTGACGGAAATAGCGATTGTAAAGTTGAATTGTGGCGAAATTACCGAAATTCTAGCGATTTCAAATAAAAATTGGTAGAATTGCTCAAAGTACATTAAGCAACCGGTAACTTGGATGTGAGCCAAGCTGCCATAAATGATAATATTTCCCTTTTTGTTTTGAAATTCGCAGAAAAAATATCAGGCTTTGATGGACGTTCCCCCATCGATGAGTGAATTTCCGCTCCAAAATGCTATGAAAAGCAACATCTAAAGTCCAAGAAAACAACAACAATGGGAGATAGCGACCATTATGATAGGGTTTGCGGCTGCCCGCCTTTTAACATTTTTTTAATAGTATTAATAACGCATTAATTTTCAGATTGTGGATCTTATCACTCTGGCGCAAACGGAGCGAGATGTCGTGAAAAGAGTGGACGCTTTGAACAAGGTTTTTTTTGCTTTTAGTAGCTGTTTTTTGCAATTTTTGGTAGCAAATTGTTTTGTGGGGAGGGGGAGTTCATCTTATTTTTGCCTTCAAGACTGGGTTTTATTTTCTGGTCGGTTTGATACATAAAAATTTGTAATAGTGGTTGAGCTCCAAATCCTGAAAAATCAAGTTAAGAGTGGTTTCAAATCTAATTTACTTTTCATCCTTGATTAACTTTAATTTGATTATCCTTGAAAATATTAAAATAAATTTGTTCAATGGATATATCACTATCATATTTGACATTTTCACATATTTGACATTTTTCAGTCGCAAGAGCTTCTCGTTCACCACGCGTCGCATTTGCTCGACAATTTCTTGGAAGAAATTCTCGCGTTTTTAAGCGATTCAGCAGTGGAAGTACGCAAGTTTGTGCTCGGCTTCATAGAGGCGGCATGGTGCGTTTCATTTATTCTGATTAGGGTTCAAACGGGATTGACTTTTCAGGATCGGGATCGGGATTCACTTTTTGAGATTTCGGGATCGGGATTGGGGTTTCGGGATCGGGATCGGGATTGGTTTTTTGAGATTTCGGGATCGGGATTGGCCGGGATTGGGGTCACGGGATCGGGATTGGGATTGGCATTTTTCCGGGATCGGGATTGGGTTCTAGGGAATGAGATTTTGGCCATTTTTCTGGCATTCACAGTTGTTCATAAAGGTCTCAAAACACTGTTGGATGCCAGAAAAGTGGCATAAAATTGACACTGGGGGTTTGCATCCACTTTTTTGCATGCAAAAACGTCATTATTTCACTTTTTTTAATTTCCACAAATTTTTCCGGGATCGGGATCCCGGACTTGGGAGTTTCTCGGGATCGGGATCGGGATTTTAAGATTTTCGGGATCGGGATCGGGATTGGTATTTACGGATTTCGGGATCGGGATTGGGGTTTCGGGATCGGGACTGGTAAATCCCGGAATTTCACGGGATCCGGGAACGGGATCGGGATCCCGTTTGAACCCTAATTCTGATGTGCTAGTATTTATTCATTTGCATGAGGAAAATGTCTAAGCGAAATCGTTCTGCGTAGAAAAATTCCGTAAAACAACATCCCTGATCTAGATACCGTAAATCCGCGAATAAGACTCCAATGGAGTTATTTTTCAGACGTGTCTTGGGAGTTTTTCTTATGAATATTAAGGAAAATGAATTATTAATCAGTTGTAAATATGAATGGGGTTGAAATAGCACCATAAACATGTCAAATAAGAATATAAAGTCCAAAATTTCCAGTGAATAGCAGCTGAAAAAGGAATGCATGCTTTTAAAGAACAGATACATAAAGCGGTTTTTATACATGCCTTTGTCACACTTCTGCGTGGCATTGTTCTACTCAATTTTCCGATTTTTAAAAGTTTCGAACTTTCAGCAAACGGGATCCGGAATTGCTGGCAAAAGTACTGCCTAATGTAACGTATATGTTTGCAAGTGACACCAATGTAAATGTGCAAAAAAGAGTTATTGTAGCTGCCGCGAATCTATATGCTCTTCTACTCAAGGTGAGTTTTTTCGTGTTTGTGTTGTTTGTTTGAATGGTTTTGAATTATTATTTTTATTTTATTTTATATAATCGTTTTTATTCCAGTGGGCATCAACTCGAAAAGTTGGGGAGACTGAAGGTGATCTCAAATCATTATGGAGTGAATTTCAGACGTTAAAAAAGAAAATTCTGCCGCTGCTTGATCATGACAATGATGGGTTTGTTGGAATTTTTTTTGTTAAAATATCGATATTCATGCTAATTGTCTTTTTTCGCCATTCATTATAATCTTTTTTCGATATTCATTATAATTTTCCTGTTTAATCACAGCATCCGCACGCACACAATTAAATTTTATGAATTCTGCATTCTGTGCCAAAGCTACACATCTCCGGTCAGTTTCACGTTGTATTGTTTTAGACTTGGAATGTTTGTTGTTTGTTTTAATCGACTAGGGATGGGCAAGGCTTTTTTAAATAAAAAACGTTTTTATTAAAAAAAAACCGACCATCGAAACCGTTTTTATTAAACCTTAACGCAATTTTATAGTACTAAGCGCTAGGTATTTTGCAATTTTTTGGCGCGCAAACGCGCAATTTCACATGCGCATTACTATTTGTGGTTGTTTGCATTGGTTTTGCGGCATTTTTAGTGTAAAAACTTCCATCTGTTTGTGCTAGTGTGTCATAATAAGCCACGATATGCTAGTGTAGTATATAATATACACCCAATGTGCCCCGACATACTTGTACAGTGTGAAACACCACACCAATGTGTTAGCCTGCTCTTATAACCTTATTTAAGCACTTTTCCATGCCCAACTTCACTTGAAATCATGAACATTCGACATAAGGCGATATATATATATAATAAGTCGACATAAAATGGATATTTTTGACAGAAATCACCTGTTATAATGCTATCCTATCACAGCCATTCTATGGCTATATATAACATCACAAAGTAATGTCACCTGTTTGATTTACCTGTATATGTTGACTCATGTTCATATCTGGGAGCTTTTGAAAAAAACCCGGTTTTATTTAAAAATAAAACCCTGTTTTTTTTTTAAAAAACGGGATTTTAAACCCTATCCAGGGACGTAGCCAGGATTTTTGAGCGGGGGGGGCGGATTGTATACGGAGCCCGGCGAACGGGGGGGGCGGCGCCCCCCCCTAAAATTTGACCCCTGTAGTAATGGAATGGCGCCATGGCGCTGGCGCCATTCGTAGGCGCCACGCCATGGCGCTACTGGCGTTGGCATTGGCGTCAAAACAGCAGTATATGTCTGTATTTTACAGGCATATACAGCGACATAGACAGGAATTACGTGTATTTTCACTCGCTTTGAGGCTGGGAGACGGTCAGCCGAAAATAGGTGCTGCGTGGAGGGAAAATGCGCGCTTGCGCGCAAAATTTTTTACAACTGTCGACAAAATCGCCTTCTGGAAGTGCCATTTTTGGCACATTTTTTCGTCCGGCCCGGGAAGGGGGGGGGCGGCCGCCCCCCCCGCCCCCCCCCCCTGGCTACGTCCTTGACCCTATCGTTGAAAAAAACCTTTTTCGGTCATCCCTATAAAATGAGTCGATATTTTTGTGAACAACGGATGTTGAACATTCTTGTATCGGCGTTGGAAATCAACTCAACAACATAAAACTAATCCACCCAAACATCATTCGACTACCACCAAACTTCAAACACTAGTTTTACGTGCCAAAAATACACGCAGACGTCAGAATCTATAACACGGGCGGAAAGTTTAGACGTTGTGCCCCGGGAGCACCCATTTATCAGTGCCAAGGAATTGGAAATTGAAGGGAAATCTTTGGCTAAAAAGTTGCTGCAGTTTATGGGCAGTGCGTCCGTGTCCAGTGTCAACTTGATGACCACCATGGCGGTGCGCATGTTTGCTGATTTTTATTTTACTGTCATTGTTAAGTTGAGTATTGATAAGTTGAGTTGAGTTCAGTTTTGAGTAAATATTATCGGGCATTTGTTTTACCAAAATCGAACGTGAACACTTTACCATACAAAAAGGTTAGCGAACATTACCGTACCCTTTTACCGCCATTCTCGAGATTCACCGTACCGTTTACCGTCAGCCCGTACCGTTTCCCAGCCCAATAATGTATTTATGTAATGTCTGTAGCTTAAAACGATATTGTGCGCACCCAATTCTTGTATTGGCCCCACACACACTAGTTTTCACCGTGACCGATGTGAAAACTGAAATGGCGACATGGCGACATTCAGCCCACTCTTTTTGTATGCTATATGTGTTTTAGTTTTGAAATTTTCAAATTTTAACTTTCATTAATTTAAATTCTAATTTAAATAAAACCAAATCATTCAACCGTGTTCATTAATTTGCATTTGAAAAAAATTCAGTTTTTCCACGAAGTCACGGTGAAAACTAGTGTGTGTGGGCACATTCGTAAAAACAATTTCGACATCTGGACAATGACACAGTATTTATTATACTGCCCAACAGCAGGGCCAGTGACAACGTCCATTTTTGACAAAGATTTAAATGAGAAATACATTTCAAAAAAATAATAAAAAGAGAAAATTTCTAAATTTTTCTCACAGGTCATGATAACGGTGGCGCGGGCGCGGCCGCAGTTCATGGAATCAGTTGTAGTCGGATTAGAAACGCTGCATGTAAATTTGCCGCCCACGCTGACTAAAAGCCAGGTGCGGTTTGTAATTTACAAATTTGATTTTGCATTTTTGTGTTAGGGCTTGAGATCTTATCCAATTCTAATAAAAACTTTCAATTCAAATTTCAGGTCAGCAGTGTGCGGAAAAACTTGAAAATGCACCTGTTGACTCTCTTAAAACACCCTGATTCTACGCATTTCCATGCCCAAATTACTACGTTGCTGACGGATCTTGGCGCCACTCAGATGCAGGTATTTTTTCCTTCCAAATATTGTTTAAATAAAAATCCCACGTTTTTTAAAATATTTTTCCAAAATTTACTATTTTTCTACGTTCGCGTAGGTTTTGAAAGCGCTGCCGGCTGACAGCGAGTTGCGCGACCGTATTAAACGCGGTGAGAGCCTGATTTCCAGTGATGAACCGCTTAGCAAAAAGCCAAAGGTCCGTTTTTATCTCCTTGTCGTCAGGTTAGGGAATTTGGGATGATTGACAATTGACAACAATTAAGTGACAATGGGCCCACACATGGGGACTTTCATTCCAAAAGTTAACATATCCAGATTTTTCGATTTTTCAAAATCGCATTTTAAAGTTTGGCGCTGGCCCGGCAGCGCCATGTTTGGGCGACAAAGCTTGCCCTGCACTTTTCAGATATCTCGGACATTTGTCTACAATTTTTGTGTCCCTAAATTTTGTCGGCTGGTAAATATTTTGGGAGTTATGTCATATTTTGTAAACCACCCAAAATAAGGAGTAAATTTGAAAATTTGAACTTGAAATGTAAATAACTTCCTAACGGTGCATCGCAGGGCAAAACCAATTACACCACTAAGAAGCCCTTTTCGATCAGTACACAAACCTAAATTTTCAGATCTATATTTATACCCGTACTCGATTTATAGAGCAAAATAAATTTGGAAATTCACGTATGCACATTTGGAAATGAAACTTTATTTTGTATGGGAAATCCGGCCGGCTCTTCGCGAGCGATCCGGAGCACGCGTGCACTTTTGGAAATGAAACTATTTTTTGGATATGTGCACTTATGAAACCAAATTTCCCCACCGAAAACCGAACCCACAACCTCTCACTACCCACTCAGCTAGAATCCAGCCTCCAACGGACCCGCGACGAGGACGACGAGTACGAGGAGGAGATGGGCTCGATCCGCGAGCAGCCCGAAGACACTGAGGAGAGTAGACGGTCCAGGTGCCACTCCCAGACCCTGTAAAATGCCCTGTGAAGTGACAAGTGTCATCCAAAGTGTCAAAGGTCATGTAAAATTGCCTTGCAAAATGGTAGACCATCGTTTGCCGTTTTGCAGGGCATTTTACATGACTTTTGACGCTTTGCATGACATTTGGCATTTTACAGGACACTTTACAGTGTCTGGGAGTGCCCCCAGGGCTATCGAAGTGACGGCCGAGTACCTGCACAGCATGCTGAACGTGGACAACGTGGCCGACTTGGTGCTGCTGTGCATGATGATGCTGCCCGACGGCATGCCGCCTACCTTTCAAAGCAGTTATACGCCCATTGCCGCCGCTGGCACTGAGGTGGGTGCGGGTGGGAAAATGATTTTCAAATTTTCTATGTTTTGAAACTTCAATTCACTTTTGATCAATTTTTTATACCTCTGCGTTGGGCAAGAATATGTCACCGGAAGCTGTTTATTGCCATCCCTAGTGTTGCTGTCATATTGTAGTTGCGTAGCCAGAAAACACCGAAACATTTAATGTCCAACTAATTTTATTCCGTAATCCGTAAACTGTTTTTACTGAACTGATTTCACTGGTCAACTAGTCTTATTTGTGTCTGTGAAAACTAAAAATTATTTCTGTTTATTAAATCGTTCTTCAAAATCAAATCTGTTGGGAAAAAAACAATTCCCAAAATTCTCCCGTCAACTCCCAACAGGCTCAAATTCGGCACCTGTCGCGGTTAATGGCTACCCAGTTCACGGCAGCGGGCGTGGGCCCCGGCGCGGAACAAATCAAGCACCAGCGCGCCAGAACTTCGCCCGGGAAAACGGAATTTCCCCAGAGTACAGCTTCTGCGACATCGGCGGGGAAAGCGACTACTTCTATGCCTGATATGTCGAAACCGCCCCCTGAGAGTTGGTTGTTTTTTGGTGGGATGTTATGTTTTGTGAACTTATTATCCGAATCCCGACAAAAGTCGGGATTCCCTGTCGGGAAATTCCCAGCTCCGATTCCGACACCTCAATTTCGATCCCAATCTTTCAAAATCTCAATCCTGTAAATGTAATATGTAAAATGTAATGTGTCGAATTCACATTTTACTTTCTATATTACTGTTTACAGGGTGTGAGAGTGGCCTCCGATGATAGGGTGCCGAATGGGCCCTGAAATAAAAAAGTGTTGAATTCCTTTGTCAATACCTTCATTTACACGCACCTCAGTTCTGGCGGCTGCGAAGGCGTCAGCGAACAGCACCGCCGACTCAGTTGGCAGCGTGCCAGGCGCCAAGGAATATGGCGCCGCGGCGCCAACGGGCGCCAAGCAAACGGCGGCGGAGGCGCTCAGTGGCGCCAAGCGAATGCAGCAACTGGGATTGGTCGCTGTTACGACTCCGCTTGATCCGCAGGTGGTTTTCTTGAGGTAGAAGGATCCGAAATTACACCCCACCCTTACCCAGTTGTCTAATTTCCAGGTGTCTAATTTCTGTGTTGATTTTAACGCGATACATAAATATCTAAACAGGGTGCACGCCAGGTCCGCCACCCAAATTCTGAGTCGGTGCCGGACGCCATATCTCCAGTTGTAGTGGGGGGATTTATTCGAAATTTTGAGGGCATATACTCGAAACCCACCCACTACTATATACGGGCTGGGGAAGGTCGGCGACCCACCTGAGTGTGGGTCGCCATATAAATGAATAGTTTTTTTGAAAAAATCGCTGTCCACGCGAGGTCCGCCACCCGTTGTTTTTTTTATATAACGGGCTGCCAAACTAAAACTGTTGGGGGGAATTGATCGAAATTTTGAGGTGGTGTACACGACACCCCCCACTACTTTTCACGGAAGGTTGAGCCCCCTGGCGACCCCCCTGAGAGTGGACCACTGGAAAATAAAATGATATGTTTTGAGAATTCGCTGTCCAGGTTTAGCACTGTACAGCAAAAATAAAAATTACATTAGAATGTCCCTTGGAGGACAATGTATACCACTGTAAAAAGTGTGTATTCAAAAAGCAAATTTTAAAACGAAGATTTGATCTGGTTCGAAAGTGCATTTGACACCCAGACACAAGTTCCAGATTAAATTTCGATTTAAGTCAATTCTTAAATACACACTTTTAAAGCTGGTTTACGATGCCTTCTAGGAGATGATTTAAGGTAAAAATTTGCGTAAACAACATTACCCCAAAAATCAACCATAGAGGAGCTTTGATGGGGGTCAACACAAAAGCTGTCCCACAAGGCGAATTTTGTTCCTGGAATGATGTCATCGATGACATCATTACAGTGACCCCATCAAATCTCCTCCATGGTTGATTTTTGGGGCAATGTTGTTTACGCGAATTTTTACCTTAAATCATCTCCTAGAAGGCATTGTAAACCAGCTTTAAAAGTGTGTATTTAAGATTTGACTCAAATCGAAATTTAATCTGGAACTTGTGTATGGGTGTCAAATACACTTTCATACCAGATCAAATTTTCATTTTAAAATTTGCTTTTTGAATACACTTTTCACAGTGGTATACATTGTCCTCCAAGGGACATTCTAATGTAATTTTTATTTTTGCTGTCCAGTGCTAAACCTGGACAGCGAATTCTCAAAAATATCATTTTATTTTCCAGTGGTCCACTCTCAGGGGAGTCGCCAGGGGGCTCAACCTTCCGTGAAAAGTAGTGGGGGTGTCGTGTACACCACCTCACCATTTCGATCAATTCCCCCCCCCAACAGTTTTAGTTTGGCAGCCCGTTATATCAAAAAAACAACGGGTGGCGAACCTCGCGTGGACAGCGATTTTTAAAAAAAAAACTACTCATTTATACGGCGACCCACACTCAGGTGGGTCGCCGACCTTCCCCAGCCGGTATATAGTAGTGGGTGGGTTTCGAGTATATGCCCTCAAAATTTCGAATAAATCCCCCCACTACAACTGGAGATATGGCGTCCGGAACCGACTCAGAATTTGGGTGGCGGACCTGGCGTGCACCCTGTTTATATAACGAGATGTTTGCTGATTTTTCGCGAAAATTCAACTATTTTTTACATTTTTGACTCAGGACATTTTTACATTACATTTTTACATTACACTCAGGAATTGGAGCGAATGACCGACGCGGCAGTGGGGCGTCTGTTTGAGTCTGAACGGCGCGCGCTTCAGGGGGGTGCGAACTTGGCGCTACAGCGATTGCTAGTCAGATTGGTCACGAGGTGAGGGGTTGATTTTTTCAGTTTTGGGGTTGCAGCGATGTGGTTATTGCCTTTTTTGTTGTCGGGATCGGAGTTTGCAGATTATGGAGAATTTATTTTGGAATGCGAATGAAAATACATCAAGTAGAATTTTTGTAAAAGATAGTTCTATGCACATTTGTCGTTTTGTGGATTTCTGTTTTGCACACAAAACTTGTTCATTTATTTAAATTTTGAATATGCGAAAAACTTTTTCCTCTTTTATTTAGGTCCAAAAATGCACAAAATGATCACTCGCACTACAATTAAACACCTTATCCACCCTGCACATCCCCGTATCCCCAATACCCCCTGCAGTATCCCCAATCAAAAAACACCCAAAAAACAGACTATCTCTGGGCGAGTCAGCTGAGCGGCGGCTGCGCGCATTTATCATAGCCGAGCAAAAAGCGCGCGCCGATTTGGCCTTGGCTTGGATCCACGACCAATTTGCAGTTTTTAAAAATATGAATAAAGGCGTGGTCGATCCCGATGGAGAGGTCCAGCAGGCGTATGATAATTATGACACTTGTTTGTGTAGATTGCTCAATGATTTGTTCAAGAAAGGGGACCATAAAGAGAGGTTGTTTTTCTTTTGGTTGTCTTTTGGGTGTGATTAATTTGTTTTGTGTAGACTTACATTATTTGTATTTTTGGTAATTTTTTGATCCATCAAGAAAATTTTTTGGACTGTAGACTGCGGTCCAAAGAATAATAAAACATGCAGTCTCTGGCTAACAAAAAGTGTAAATTCGTCAATGCAAACCATTGTAGCGGTTTTTAAATTTAGATTTTTCTAAATGTGTGTGTTTTCTGAATCTGAATGGATTTTTATCGAAACCCCGCTTTTCCGATACTATCGATACTACCCATTTTTTGGATACCGATGCAAACATGACTTTCCAATACCGATACTGGAAAATATAGACAGATAATGTAATTTATTGGTTAATGAGTCCATTTATTTGTCATATTTATTTATTTATGTAATTATTTGTCAATCGATATATTCATTTCACAGTCTATTTCACAAAATATTGGAAGAGGCACCTCTGATCACCCCCAACGCAACAATCATTTTGAAACAGGCTTGCATGGATTCGGTAAGTTTTTTTAATTATATTTTTTATTAAAAGTACCGTAATTCTAGACAAAAAAACTTATGTACCCGCAGACTTATGGATCATTTGGCATGAACACGCTGCGGCAGATGATTGTAACAAGGCCTAAACAGCGGCCTGAATTGCTAGCTGCGCTGGTCGATTTTACAGTTTTCGAAAGACTCGAAACCAGAACTCACGCGTTGGATTTGTCCAAAGAATTGTATCAGATGAATTTTGTGAAACCTGTTTTGAGGGTTCGTTTTTGGCTAGTCTCCAAGAAATTTGACATGTTTCACTATATTTGTCCCAATGTAGAATTTGGTCGTGATGCAAGCGCAATATTTGCTGGAAAGCGGCCCACCGCCCTCGATGTTCGGCGCAGATCGAGGAAGAATAGGTAAACGATTTAAATAAAATCAAATAAAAAAATAATAAAAAATTCTGGCAGTGTGCCAACATTTTTTTCAGAACCTCGCGCCACCTGGGACGAAAGTACGGTGCGCGCGTGTCTCGGTTTATTGATGCATTTGATGCCAGTCGATGGGTCACTCGTAGCTGATCTGTCCAAGATTTACGTCAGAACTGAGAACACCGTCAAGAGATTGGTACTCAAGTATATAGAGGCCCCGGTTAGTGTGATTAATGGTAGAGTTGTAAAGGTTCATACATCGATGTGGAATAGTTTGAAGGTACCCCCGAAGATTTTGCGTAATTTTTCGACGAGAGATTACCGTGAATTATTTTTTCCTCACTTTTCCAACTGGGGAGGAGTTTATTCAAGTAAATACAGTATTTACCATTTTACGTGTTAGTAAGTAGCACTTACTTTGCAGGTGAAAAACTTGGGCATGAAGTCGCCAGAGTTATTGGCATTGGTGGAAAATTGCCCCAGCGGTGCGGAGGCGCTCGTCACAAAAATTGTGCATGTTCTTACAGAAAGAAGTTTGTTTATATTTTTTTATACAGTGCACTGTGTGTATTTTGGCTGAACATAGCCATTTTCACTGGACTGGGGCTTCTTAAAAATACAGTATCAAAGTGAACTATGTAGCTTTGTTTCGATTCCAACCATCAAATTGGTATACTCGACGGACATCACACTAAGTATGGAAACCTACCATAACCTGTCTGAATAATGAACCAAAAATTATAACAGTTTTCTCATCATAATATTTCGTTTTTACTATGGAATAAATTATTATGAAATTTATCACAATATTTTATTCATAAAATTATGGTAGGATTCTGCTCATACTTTGCGGTCCGCCTAGTGTTCCCTAAATTGAGTCATACAAAACCTATTTGGTAATTTTATTGAGATAGCGACAGGCAAGAAAAGCTCAAGATATGACACTCCTTATCCTGTAAAATGTAAATGTGTCCGTTTGTAAATAGGACCCTATTTTTACCACTGTAAATTTGCAATTTGTACTCGCAGGTCCCCCCAGCGAGCAGCTGGTGGCGCGCGTGCGAGATTTGTACCGCTACCGCATGTCCGATGTGCGGATACTCATACCCGTGCTCACTGGCTTGTCCAAGGTAGTGTGCTAGTTTTTGTGGTTTTAACAATGACTGAATACTATTCGTGAATGCGTACATATGCAAGGCCAGGTGGCAATTCCGTAAAAAGAGAAGTAAAAAAATCAATTTTGAAGTGAATTAAAATGTTTATTGGAAGGTAAATTTATGAACGAACAGTTAAAGTTAAAGGTTTACTTTTCTTTTAACTTTTACTTCTCATTTATAAAATTGTTACCTCTCCACTAGCGAAATTGGGCCCACACACACTAGTTGACATCGACACCAAATGTCAACTGGTGCCGATCCCGATTCAAAGCTTGCTGGCCAGCCAACGATCGACGTTCAAACGCATGTTTTGAATTGGGAACGGAACCAGTTGACATTTGGTGTCGAAGTCAATTAGCGTGAGTTGGGCCATTAGCACCACTTGCAAATTTATCCACGCGCAGTCACGATTTTGTGCACACGCAAAGTGCGCACTAATCCACCACCATTTTTACCCCCCCCCCTCACCCCCGCAGACTGAAATAGTCACAGAGCTGGGTAAATTCGTCCGTCTCAATCCGAACGTGGTCAAAGAAGTGTTCAATAGGTTGCTGTTTGCGAAGTCGGCCAGCGGGCAGGCGCCCATGACGGCCACCGAACTTCTGGTGCACTTGAACCAGCTCAATGTGGAACGAGCTGATGATATGAAGGTTGGGTTTGGGGTTGATTTTTGTGGTGATGGGGTTTGGGATTGGGTGGGATGGAAATTATTTTTTTGCCGGATTCTATGAATTATCCGCATTTCGTCATATTTTGGTGTTTTTGACGGTTGATTTGAAAAAGTTGTTTTCAACAACGGTAAGCATTGAAATTCTGTTTTTAAAACGGCATTCAAAAAAACGGTAGGCATTGAAATTTTGTTTTTAAAACGGCATCGAAAACTGAAAACGGCATCAATAACTACTGATATTCATTCGTCGGGTATTTCATATATTTTTTACACTCGAGCGCGCAATTTCATTTACCAAACTACCGATCAACATTTACATCACTGCATGGGTATCTTGAATTTCGACCCTCCGAGTGGTTGGATAGATAGCTGAGCGGCCTTCAGGATAGATACATAGATAGCTGGAAAAAATGGGGGGGTAACCCCCAACCCCCCCCCCATTCGAGACCCCTGCATCACTGTTTCCCAGGGACGTATCCAGGATTTTTGAGCGGGTGGGGCTGCTTGTTTACGGAGGCCGGCGAGGGGGGGGGGGCTCAGCCCCCCCCCCCGAAAATTTTAGCTACATAGTGGCTGAATGGCGCCATGGCGCTGGCACCATTAGTAGGCGCCACGCCATGGCGCCATTGGCGTTGGCGTCAGCGCCATGGAATGCTGTATATGTATGTAAATATACATACAAAACAGCGAAAAGTTCAACATTGAGTGTATTTATAGCGATTTGCGGCCACATGGAGCAAATCTGATGACAATACCTTATCTCTGGTGAAGAATGCGCGCAAAAGTTTTGACGCTGACGTTGAAAAAGTCGCATTTTCAGGTCACTTTCTGGTCTCGCCCCGGGAGGGGGGGGGGCTGCAGCCCCCCCCCGCTCCCCCTGGATACGGCCCTGCTGTTTCCGCATTTTTCATGTCATCCCAAATCATTTACTACAACACCAAACACTGTCTTAGGCGGTCAGCAGCGCCATGAACCAGTTGCTCGGCATGCGACAAGTCTACACCAAGGAGGTTGTCGCCGGCGCCGTGCAGCAACTGCTCGATTTCAACCCCCTACCCCCGCTGCTCATGCGCACTGTCATTTTGGCCCTACAGATGTATCCCGTGCTGTCTGGATTTATTATGAACGTGCTGCAGAGATTGATTGTGAAACAGGTGGTGTTTTGGGTTGGGGTTGCAACAGCGACGATTTTTGTTTGTTGGCGTGATGCCAATAGATTTGACGGGATTGATGATAGTATTCGCTAGGATCTATCGACTTTGTGATGTCGATGCACGATCTTCTCGAATATATTCTGTTTTTTAACACGCGGAACAATTTTAAAAAAAAATTCATTGGGCCCAAGGGCGTATCCAGAATGGTGCAGTTAGAATGGTCCTCGTTCATCTGGAAAATGAAAAAAAAAGTTGATGAGTATCGATAGCGTGGAAGTGTCACGACTCCCGGAAGCTCCGAAATAACTTCTGAAAGTCAGCTTCCGGGAAAAAGATACTAGATATTTACGTCCCTAATCTCACCCATCCACATACCAACCCCCCATTCAACCCCCCCCCCCCCTTGCAGGTGTGGCTTCAACCGCGCCTGTGGGACGGCTTCGTGATCTGCTGCCTGCGCGCCAGGCCGCAGTCCTACTCCGTCCTGCTCCAATTGCCCGCCGAGCAACTCTCCCTGGTTTTCCGCCAGCGCGCCGGCGCCGGTGCCCGCGAGGAACTGCTAGATTACGTGGCGCAGTTGAGCCAGCAGCAGTTGGCTTTGATTCCGCAGGTGGGGTGCGGGGGGGGGGGGTAATGCGAACAAGGATTTTGGTGTGGGGTGCGATTTGATGTGATAAATTGTGTAAATAACTACATTCTGTAAATTTCTTATAGAAGAGCGCCGTTCTATTTTTTCGTCACCTTTTTCACCTGCCGTTACATTGGAGATGCCGTTCTAATAGAAGAAATGTGGTGATAGGGCTCGACGCTGGCACTTTTGTTGTGGAAAGGTGTATTCATATCCAAATTCGGGTCTTGTCTAAACGCCAAAATGTCAGCTCGGAATTATAATTTAATTACGAATGCCGAAAAAGCAAGCATATTGGTGGCAGATATTGGCCCGATTTTAAGCATTTTCTAAAACCGTTATAATTATTTTCAAAAAGGTCTAATGTATGTTCTCCATCGACCCACTCAGGCCACTCTACTAGTCCTGGCATCCGATCCAAACAAAGATTCTGGCAGCCAGCCAACCGAAAATCAGCCCGAGCCCAGCCATATAGGGGACGCTGGCAGTGAGCCAAGTAGATCGATCGACGACCCCCAACAGCCGTTCGTGGTGAAGACCGAGCCGGACGCGGAAATGGGGACAAACACGGCAACTGGTGGTGATACTGATGTGCAGGTGTGTGTTTTGGATAACCATGTATATACCGTATTTCCTCGAAATACCCCCCCTCGAAATACCCCCCCTCAAAATGGACACTATGAACTTATAAACCCCCCCCCCTCGAAATACCCCCCCCCCAAATTTAGTGCATAGAGAACGTAAATGACAAAGGCTGGGGTTTGTCATCCCGACAATGCAGAACACACGTTAAAAACGATGACTCTGTTATGTGAGAACAGTGTTTGTACGTCTACACACTTATAAATGTCTTTAGAGTCTTATAAATGGCGATTTTTGTTGCATTTTTCGACGTCTGCGTACGCTTCAGACGACATTTTAGTACTGGGATTTCAAAAAATTTCTGGCGAAATAATAAACCCCCCTCGTTTACCCCCCCCCCCTCAAAATTCTCACTCTGAAACAATAAACCCCCCGGGGGTATTTCGAGGAAATACGGTAGCCAGAAAGCACGATTTTGAAGGTGAAAGACTATTTAAAGGTGCAAAAATTAGTGATTTTGAGCGAAAATTGGAGGAAAAGTTCTCAAAAACCACTTCAGATAGGTAGATAGCTGAGCGATTTGGGCCTAGGAGACCCCTGTAGTTATCTCAAGCTCCGATATGAATAAATATAAATATCGGGACATTTTTTATCGGACGTACACAAATATATATCCGTTCTATTGGAGACTGCTGTTCTATTGTTCTAGTGAGCGCAGAAACATGTCACAACCTGCCGTTCAATTGGAGGTGCCGTTCTATAAGAAGAAATAATCTCATTCAGTTTTAACGTTTATTTTTAAAAAATTTCCCAGACGGTCCAGCCACAGACTGTTTCGCTGGTTTCACCGAATTCCGCCGGCGTACAGGGTGGCCCGATTCCAAATGTCCATTTAGATAGTTGATTTTTTCTCGAATATATTTAGCTCAGTATTTGTGTAGGTACCAGTGTATTATTCCGTGGTTGCTGATGCTGTATTTTATATTCAAATATTTATATTATTATTTGTGTGTATAAATGTACGATCATTGTGTGAATAAATAGACGAATAAAATGTTTCCGTGCTTACCATTTATCGATAGCTGAATATTTATTCAAATCAGGTTTTGTTTGGGACTACATATAAAAATGTATCTTGAATGCTGAATGCTGAATGCTTTACAACACGCAAGCTTGCCTGCGCTGTTTAACAACTGTTGTCCTCCCTCTAACTGGTTTTGTTTTAGGGGCCCTGATTTATTTTCTGGAATATGCCTCTGCTTAAATATAACCCTAAAATTCCACATCATGTGTCAATACTTGACTTAAAAAATTAGAGTATTTAGTATTTTATTTGTAATTTTGTTTTATTGATGGTGTTGGTTGGGTCGCTTGGTTGGTTCAATTGCATAAAAAAGTCTTAAATGCCACCACTTTTTGTATTATTGTCTGTACCAATCACACAAGACACTGATTTTGCCACAACACTATTTGATTGAAAGTGCCACAATTTTGACATGAATACAGTAGGATAGAAATGGTGCCATTGTGATTTTACTGGCTTAAAACCATGAAACTTTACCATTTTTGCATAAATAACCCGATCAAATCATTGGTGGCGCGACTCCAACCATATATACCATTTTTTTGGTGTGAGGTAGGGTTGGAAAAAAATCTATTTTTTTAAACGCCTTGATTTTTCTTTTAAATCTATTTTTTTGTTTTGATTTTTTAAAATTAAAATCAGATATTTTTTTTAAATCGTCCAAAATGGGGTTATAGAGAAAAAATATGTGTAAATATGTTAAGTGTCAGACAATGTTTTGTTATGTCTATTGTGTTCACATTATGACTGTGGAGTCATGGGATAGCATTTTAAGCAGTGATTTCTTTCAAAAAAATCCATTTTTATGTCGCTTACTACGTATATCGCTTTTTGTCGGACGTTCGTGACTTCAAGTGAAGTTCAGCATGGAATAGTGCTTAAATAATGTTGTAAGAGAAGGCTAATACATTGACAGTGATGTTTCACACTGTAGATATATATGTGAGCACATTGGCTGCGTATTATATACTTTACTAGCATAGCACGGCTTATTATTACTCGGTAACATGAATAAATTTTTTTAAAATCAGTTTAAAAAAATCAAGTGCCAACCCTAGTGTGAGGCACACAATTTCAAAATGGTTTTAAAAAATTTATATGAGCCTCCATATGGGTGAACCTCACAAATTTTTACACATAATTGGTATGTTCCATTGTAAGTTGAGTCTGCTTATGGAGTTGAATATCAAAGAGAAAGGTTTCATTAGCTGTATAGGTAGTTTACTGAATGCGCTCTTAGATCTTGAATGCATATTAAGATCTACCATAGCCCATTTTTATAATGAGGAAAATATGTAAATGTATACTTTACTATAAGACATAGGTTTTCACTTAACTCACTCATGATAATTTAGCACAATGTTTGTAATAAGTTGAGTTATGGTAACATTCTGTTTAAAGCATGCAATACATACATGTAAAGCATTCGCTTAGTATACCAGATAATTGTAATGGATTAGCTGAAATTATTATACATGCTCAGATAACTGTGGCTCCAAGTTGTAAATGGCATCCCAGTCTTTTGATAAAATATTTGGTTAACTGGGGACGTAACTTTTTAACCAGCCTAGGTGATACATAACAGGTAATCCCGTATTGTGGTTGTCTGCTGTACCGTATTTCCTCGAATTACCCCCCTTGAATTAAACCCCCCCTCGAAATACCCCAGGTGTTTTCCAGCTGGGGAAAAAATGAACCCCCCTCTAAATACCCCCCATCTGGAAAAAGGTACATCATGTATATAAGGTACATGATGTATTTATTGATGTAAATTTGCATCGCAGCGACACATAGACTAGTGTATGTGTACCTACATAAATATCTACGTTGATATGCATGGAAATATCTTGTGAAGTCATCTTTATCACTGTTTTGGGTACGTCAAAGCCCATTCTTTACTACCACCCTTTACGAAAATTTCTGGCGAAATAATAACCTCCCCTCGAATAAGTCCCCCCCCCTCAAAATTTCCACTCTGAAAAAATAAACCTGGGGGTATTTCGAGGAAATACGGTATTTTGGGAGCGTTACGTCGTATTCGTGGAAGCTGTT
Source organism: Sphaerolaimus hirsutus (assembly GCA_964036195.1). Lineage (NCBI taxonomy): Eukaryota > Metazoa > Nematoda > Chromadorea > Monhysterida > Sphaerolaimidae > Sphaerolaimus > Sphaerolaimus hirsutus. The sequence goes on along the minus strand of OZ038450.1, from coordinate 22,317,520 downwards.
GGTTATTTCACGCCGTATGAATGTGGCAAAAGGACCAAATCGAAAAATGTAGTGCTGGAATTGTAACTTTGGACCCGCGCGTGAATTTTAGTGAACAACGAAATAATGTTGAGACTACCGGAATCCGCTCGGCAAATCACCGATGAATCATTTCAATGCAGTGTTTATTTTTTACAATTTTTTTTGTAGTTTCGCTTTTTAGTCAATTTGGCGGAAGTCGGTGTGCGTGATGCGTGCACCCATGTTCGAATTGCACCTGGGCAGTCCCAAACCCTGTAAAGTTTAAAGTAAGGTGTCAAATGTCAATCAAAACAAAAAGGAAAATATTTTATTACTGAACTTTGCATGACGATTTACACTTTACATTTGCCATGGCAATTAACACATTGCATGACATATTACATGACATTTGACGCTTTACAGGGCTTAGGATTGACCCCCGCTTTGCATACTGTCACTAGAGCGTAAATAATTCATAAGTTGTTATTTCTCCTAACTTGTCGGCCCACACCCTCAATGTAATAATTTTTCTAGATTTTATCCTCCGTCAATGGAAGTTGCGGCCCCTTTCATCGGCGCCGCGCGCGTTGGCAGCGTGCCAAGATCACCGATTGACCAAAATAACGTGTCGTACAGCACGTTAGCCTATGAATTCGACTGCGTGCTGCAGGATTACGTAATTCCGGCACATAGGGACCTGAAACGTTACTTCCTGTGTTTCCAGAATACGTCCTGGTTTTATGGCGTCAAGCATCCTTTGGTTTGTTGTGGCTTTTTGTATTTTCCAGTTTTCGTTGGGTTCTAACTTTTTATTTTCGGGGTTGAAGATTTGCTTTACGGCAGCTTATTTTCCGTTTTCTGGCAGCTTCTGAATTTTTCCCTTTTATTTTTCCGGCGTGAAATTTTTTGCGCAATGTTTTCCAACCGCTGAAATTTTTTACTTTTCCGGCAGCCAAAAATTTTTACCTGTCGTAAAATTGGTCAAATTTCGTAAAACAACTATTTTGAGACCCTAGTTTGCATAGAAGAATACATTGGTATACTCCAGCGACATTACAGCTTACAATGAAATCTACCATATCTGAATAAAGATACAAACATAAAAAAATGCATTATATTTATCAAAGCAGTTTGATGAATAAGATGAAATTTTGTTATGTTTGTTCTTTTATTCAGATGGGATATGGTAAATTTCGTTGTAAGGTGTAATCTCGCTGGAGTATACTGACGCTTTTGCGCGTTTACATTCATGGATGCCATTTCGCATGGGGTTTTATCCAAAAAGTGTGTGAATCGCGCGCGGGATGTCAGGGCCCTGCTAGCTTACATTGACCTCGTATATATCCCACGTAGATAACCGTATTTTTTCTAATAGAAGAGCCCCGTCAACTTTTTACCTGCCGTTGTATTCGAGGTGACGTTCTATTAGAGGCTGCCGTTCTATTTCTTCGTGGTGACAAAGGTGTCAAAACTTGCCGTTGTATGTATTGAGGTGCCGCCGTTCTATTGTCGGGATGTCGTTCTATTAGAAGAAATATTGTACCTGTCTAGAATTCCCGCCGCAAAGACTTTTACCCGATCATGTTTAACCTCAAACTTTATTTCCACGCAGGACATGTGCTGGTTGCCGTTGGACACGATGGTGTCGCAGCTGAGCAACATGAGAAGGGCGGCGATCGCGGCCGCCGCCCGCCGCGCCACCGCCGACCAATTGGCCGCCTTGAATGCAAACAACTGCAACGAACTGGTGTCGATTCCGCAAGTGGACAAGTGGTGGGGTAAGTGGTAAGTGGTAAGTTTGGTGGCACCTGTAAAGTGTTAAATGTGATGCAAAGTGTTAAAGTAAAAAAGCTGAAAAAAACTTTTTACTGGACTTTGACGTTTTGCATTAAATTTGACAAATTTTCATGACACCTCGCATAACATTTGTCTTTACACCTTGTAGTCCCCTAGTCGTAAGTGGTGAGTCAAGTGACAAGTACTTTCTTGCCACTTGACTTGCCACGTATCACTTTTCTTATCACTTGTCTACTTGCGGAATTGGCCCCTGGTCAAGCTGATTGGTCTTATACAGACGAATATGATTATAGCCGTTGGATGGATGACTGTGAATGGTGGAATGAAGACACTCGATGGTTTGTTTGAGTGCATTTTATTTAGACGACAATTATGATGAAACTGGTTTCAAATTCATAGGCGTGTGATCACAGTTCCGATGCTGGCAATATGCCAATAGTTTCTTGTTCTGCGTCATTTAAAAGGCATGCTCCCCAATATTGTCAACTTCACAGCAAACTGATGTCAAGTTAAGTGTGTCTTGACATTTATAACGTGCTGATATCCAGGGTTCGATTGCGTTCGCCAGTATCATTAATTGCTAGGATCACAGCTAGGCCGCTGGAAGCACTTTTGTATTTATCTACCAGTGTACATAGTCGTTACTGGAATTTGGATTACGGTCAGTAGGACTGGTAAATTCCGATATCCAAGGACGTACGCAGGGGGGGGGGGGGCGGGCGCCCCCGTTCCCGGGCCGGAGGGAAAAATTTGCCAGAAATGGCCCTCTTCTTAGGCGAATTTGTGGGCACTTCAGAATTTTTTTGCGCGCAAGCGCGCAAATCACCGCCCCATTCTTTAGCATGTATTTTCAGCTGTCAAATTCCATTACTAAAGTGTCTAACAGTGCCAAAAGTGGTCCTAGAACCAGATATATATATAGGTATAAATAGATACCTATATAGCAGACAGCGCAAACGCCAACGCCACTACTGCCATGGCGCCAGCGCCATGGCTCATTCCTTTACTATAGGGCCAAATTTTAGGGGGGGGGGCGCCGCCCCCCCCCCCCGTTCGCCGGACTCCGTATACAATCCGCCCCCCGCTCAAAAATCATGCGTATAATACGTCCCTGCCGATATCTACCATTCAAATCCTGCAGTAAATAATGCAGCTGTTTTTTCTCATTTCAGAAGGGCTTTTGTCCAGAATAAGTGCAAACTTCCGCGATGCGAATCGGCTGGAGTCTAGTTTTTGTGCGTCCATGCAACCGGGGAAAAGGGAGCACTCGCCCTCGGCGCCGCCGCAGCACACGGAGATATTGCACCTGACAAACACCGACACCAAGGTTGATTTGTTTGTGTTGTTGAATCGACCGCCACTGGCTTTTGATACTGATATTTTAGCGATGGAATGACGTTATGACGCCAGTTTTTTTTGTCCACGAGTGTTCTATTTAGCGAATAACCGCATGGCAACAAACACCGCATGGCAACAAACACCGCATGGCAACCGCGGCACACGCGCGCGCATGCCGGTGCTGCGCGTGTCTACATTCTACAGAGTGCAGCGACTAGTGTTCCGAAAATGACTTCAGAAAATATAATTTAATATAATCTCAGAAAATCGCTCTAAGAAAAAATAAAAAATATTAAATTAATAATAAAAAATCAAAAAAATAATCAAATCTCTGAAAAAAAAACTAACGAAAATAGGCATAAAAATAAATCAGATTTGTTTATGTTCTTTTCATAACATAAATATAATTATATCTCTCCGGTAAAACCTGGAGTAAATATACATAAATATACTATTTTTTATATTATTTATTGTTTATGTTATATTAAAACATAGCTATATTAAAAAATAAATCAAAATAAACTGCAGGGATATTTGGAACGCTAGTAGCACGCGTCCGCACAAAACAACTGGCGCCAGTCGGGCGCGAGCCAGGCAGCCGCTCATGCATTGGCGCGCGCGCGTGCGCCACGGTTGCCATGCGGTGATTGTTGCCCACAGCTGCTGGGTCTTCTATTTATGTCAACTGCGGGCATGCTAATGTCAGGGGGCTGTTAAATGTCCAGCGGTGCTGGATGTCCACAACTGCTGGGTTATATAAATACTATGAATAATTTACTCCTTATCTATTCAGTGTTTGCAATTTTCATTATTTATATATTCGATTCTTTAAAAACTCGTTGTAAAAACTTTTTTATTCATTCTTTAAAAAATCATTGTTTTTTTATTCCTACATTAAATAAATGTCGCAGACCCAAAGCAGCTGCAGTTTTGTTCCGGTAAAAAGGGAAATACGATCAAAGCTGATTGAACAACCCGTTATAACCATCGATAATGACACAACTGATAACATAGATGAACGGAAAGTTTTGTTAGCGGCGAAAAAGAGCCCACATTTACAAAAGAATAAAAGGAAAAGCGAACAAAAATATAGTTGGTTCTTCTTTACTTTTAGAAGATTTATTTCACTAGGTAGGATGTTGTAAATTTCAAGTACCCAGATAATTCTTTTCCTGATATCATTCGTTGAATTTAGTGCCATTTGCTTTTTCGTTGTGAAAAGTATAAAATTTAAGTGTGAACTCTAGCGACTTATTCTCTGGAATGAAACAGTGCGATGAGGCGAACCTGAACGAGTGGCACGTTGAATACGCAAAGTTGGCAAGGCCCCAAAAAACGTAGCGCCAGTCAATTTAGATAAAAAATATGAATGTATTTAATTAAATATGAAAGGAACTGTATCCGTCCAATGAAATCCGTATTTTAGACATAAATATGTATTCATTTGTGTTGTATTATATCGCAATAATTCGCACAAGTTGAAGATAAATATATTTTTTCAGCGAGCCCTGTCAGCCTGCCACAACTTTTGCTGCTGCAAAAGAAGGACAAATGTGTGTTCTGCGGGTACAAACTGGCTGTTTCCAGCAAACACTGGGAACCCTGGCGGCAAACGAAGATTTTGGGACACATGCTGCGGCAACATCCAGTTGACTTTGCACGGGTTATGGTGAAAACACGGCCGAGAGTTTAGATTATGTGATGATTATAGAAAAAGTACTGTGATTCGTAAGAATGTGCAATTTAGGAGGAATATTTCAGATTATGGCCACAGTTACGGAATAGTTACCTATTCTTTTAGGTAATATCTTAAACATTGATCAAAATATTCTTCAAAGGACCTTCAATTCATTCATTATCAAAAAATGTTTTTGGAACCTTGCCAGTCACTCGAATATTCTAGGTGTTACCCGACCGTTCCATCTCTACTTATATTTTTTATCTTGGGTTGTTGGTGTGTACCGTATTTACTCGAAAAATTCCCCACTTGAATACCCCCCCTGAAAGAAAAATACTGTATACTCCGCTTACTTTACATCTGCACGCGTGGTTCCAGCTGGAAGTGTGCCAACGATGGTTAACGCGTGCGAGTTGCATAAAAAGATGCAAAATTGATTGTTGTTATAGTGTTATTCATTAACATATACACATCGATGAATTTTTTTTCATCTTTTTACGGAAATCGCATGATTTAATGATCATTGGCACGCTTCCAACACGATACATAAATCAGTGCGAGGGCAGAGTATCATGTACGCCGAGTATACAGAAATACCTGTTTGTAAGAGACAATCGATGAAGCCAGACCAAAAGCTGCGTCTGGTTTGATTCATCGAATGCAAATGCAGCACATCCATTGCGCTATGGAATGTACACTACCAACGGAGACTGGACATAAACATGAGTATTTATTTATGTAGTGTGTATTTACACACATAACATAAATACCTACCGTATATACTTGAATAATTCCTCCCCTTGAATAATTCCCCCCTCTTAGGCCCTACACACGCTAGTTGACATCGACACCAAATGTCAACTGGTTCCGTTCCCAATTCAAAGCTTGCGTTTGAACGTCGTTCGTCGGCTCGTCAGTAAGCTTTGTATCGGGAACGACACCAGTTGACATTTGGTGTCGATGTCAACTAGCGTGTGTGGGCCCTTAGACGAGTGAGGAAAAAATAATTTCCCCCTGGAATAATCCCCCTTTAGGCATATGATAATGTCTTTGCATTCCATTTGAACAAAAATTACATGTTATTTAGTAAATACAGCATATTTCATGAAATCATTTCATAGAAACATACTTAAATAATTTGACGAAATAATAATTCCCTGCTTGAATAATTCCCCCCCCCCCTCGAATAGTTCCCCCTCAAAAAAGTCTGACGAAAAAATAATTCCCCGGGTGATTATTCGAGTATATACGGTATATGTATCATTCAGGGAAAGATGGTGTAAACAGTGATGATGACATCATGTATTTAAATATTTATTTGAACGATTCCGGCGCCCCAATGCCATTGTCGATAGATTTTTAGACACATGGTAAATTTGTTGTTGAATTTGAACAAAAATGGTATGTTATTTTGTTAGTAAAGCATATTTCGTGAGATGAATTGATAAAACATGCTTGAAAAGTTTATCAAAATTGTAATCCCCCTACTTGAAAAATTCCCCCTTCATTACTCCCCCGCCCTCCAGTCTCTGTGGGAAAAAATAATTCCCCAGAGGAATTGTTTGATTAAATATCGTAGATAATTTTACAGTGTGTTGGCTGTATTTATCGGAAAGCGACACAAAATTTTGGCGCCATTATTGTGCCTTTCCAGGTTCGCTTGATGCCTGGCACCATTTTTTTCTTTTTTCATGTGTGCTCGGTGCTCTTTCCTTTAGCGCTTGTTATTGTGTAGGGCTTTTCATTTTCGATTCAACGTTTATATTTTCAATTCCCTGTGACATTTGAATGTTACTGGTATCTGATTGATTTCATTTTGTTCGTTCAATCTGCATGAACTAACTTGGTTATATTGGAAATTGTTTGGAAATTTTTGTTGCTTATTTTAAAGGAGTCGATTAGACCAAATGAATAGGATTCATTTAACGCCGTGTATTAAAAAACCGTGCGACGACTGTCAAGACAGTTTTTGAAGTTTTATGAAATTATTAGCAAAAATTGGCGTAGTCTAGTTCAGAGTTGTTGCATGAAAGTACCGAACTTTTTTCAAAGTAAACGTAAACGTAAAGTATTTTATTTTTACGCACCCCTGCGTTCAGAAAACGTAAAGTAATTTTTTTTACTTTTACGCTGCGTAAATGGTGAGTAAACGTAAATACCAGTATTTTTACTCAGGGAAAACGTAAAAGTAAAAATTTATTTTGATTTTGTACCTAAGAAGATGTAAAAATGAGTAAACGTGAAAGCGAAAGTTATCGCTTTCCCCACCCATCGCAACTTCTATCATTTCCGCTTCCATTTTTGCAACCGTTTTAATTCTGTTGAGAGTTTTCGGGTTTTTGCATCGCAATTTTTTTGAATTTACGTTTTCTGTACTCGCGTACTTTCAAAAAGTACGCGAGTATGTGAGTACTGTAATGTAAGTTGTTCCCTCTGAACCTACTTAATGTAACAATTTATGTAGGATAATCATTCAGAAATGGCAGTTGCGGCCCCGATTTTTGGATCTGTGAGCGTTGGCAGCGTGCCAACAACTCCGATTGATACAAACAAAATATCATTCAGTCGATTGGCTTATGAATTCGACTACGTGCTTGAGGATGTTATCATTTGGACACAGAAGGAGCTAAATTATTTTTACCTGCAATACAAGAAGGCGCCCTGGTTTTATGACATCAAGCGTTCATTGGTTGGTTGCAATTTTCGTGTTTTAGTACTGTTTGGCCCGTTGCGATATTTGGCAGTGCTGTGTTTGCTAGCTGTTATGGTATCTCTACCCCTGAGGATGTACGTGACTAGACTCTTGGCTGGATGCCAATTATAGTGAAACGGCACCAACTGTTTTCCCGAATCCACCGGCAATATAAATACTGCAAAGTCCCATCCCTTGAATAACTCCCCCCCAGTGGCCAGGCAAGGAAAAAATAACTCGCCCTCGAATAACTCCCGATGCTGGTTGTAAACGATGCTATACAAAAATGTGAAAGAATGTTAGCCTACTGCAGCGACAACAGATACATATTGTGCACGCAGTGTATACATACCTTTTTGTTGTTGTTGAACAGGTAAATACCGTAATTACATGAATTGACAGAATGCATTCATACAATCATAGTTCTCTGTGGAGAAAACCCCCCTCGAATAACCCCCCTTAAATAGCCCCCCTCAAAAACTTCTGACGAAAAAAAATAACTCCCCTGCGGAATTACTCGAGATTTAGGATATGTCAAATCGCTACAGATATTTTCGGTTCAGCTACATCGTCCATCGATGTAGGAGTACCTAATAGTGCAAAATTTGCCCTCGTACAATCGAATCATCGCAATCGAACCCGCGCCCTCGTGTAGAACACGAGCGCCCTAACCGCTGGACAACACTGACGGCATGGCGCTAGACACTTTTCGGAACTTTTATGCTGCGACGGCAAAAATATCGTTGCAACCCAAGAACGAAACCCTACACCCTACATCATATATCACTGTCATATGCCACCCTACGTGCAGGACCTGTGCTGGCCGCCGCTGTTGACGTTGTCGACGCAGCTGTCGGCCATGCGGCGGGCGGCCATCGCCGCGGCCGCCTTGCCCGGCACCGCCAACTTCCACACGCGCCAGGTGCAAATTGCACATCTTGTTGTGTGCTCTGTCAAGTGGTCAATTGTCAAAGTTGAAAGTTTCAAGTTTTTGGTAACGTAACCAAATTTGGGTGAGGGTTCAAATTCTGTTCAGGGGCCAATCTAACGTAACCTAACCTTGGTAACAGTTGGTAACGTAACCTTCTAACATGTCAGACTAGTGCGACTCTTAGACCGTGTTAAGTGTAAAATGTAAAATGTTATTTTGTGTACTGTTCGTTTGACGGTTTGCGTGACTTTTTACCTGACGTTTTAACGTTTGCTTGACATTTTACATGGTCTGGCAGGGAGCCAGATTTTTCTCATGGGACAGTTTATTTTTCCCTTTTCATTTTACCAGGCATTTCACATGACACTATTAGACAAAAATTGTTTGACATTTTTTTAAATCATGTCACGGGGTGTTTACATAACATTTTACGTTGCATTTGATTGAGTGACCCCAGAGTTTGCCTAAATTGGGCACTTGACACGTCACTTGACCCGCTGGAGAATTTGCCCCAGGGCCCACTCCAAATGAGCAGGTGCAACGATTTGGTGAGACTGATAGCTGTGGTGCGGGACAATTTGAATGTTGCTGTTGCACGAATAATTGCTAATCGTGGAATGGCGGTCGCTGGTGAGTTTAGAGCGAATATTTGTCGGGTATTGCGGACGTTTTCATCTAGAATATTGTCACACAAAACACGTTTGGAAAATAGCGAACGTTTACGTCGGAAATTCATCTTTTACCACTTGCCGCTACCATGTTATAAAGATACGCTATTTGCCAGAAAAAATGCATTTTGTCCATCACATACTTTGGGAAAACCGGCCCAATTATTTGAAAAGGTTTTACCGGTTTAGGGATTGTAAAACGCTCTTAATGAATCCGTAATTTTCTAAATCACGTTTAAACAATGGTTAAAAGCTCCGGTCGCTTGGGGAAAAATCCATACCTCGCCCATTTAATGACTTCAATGTCGATGAAAACGCGGGTAACGGAAAACTTGTCTGGCTAAAAAATCACCCTAGGCACTGAAAAACACCCAGTTTTTTGTCTCATTTCAGGTGAACAGCTGGCTAGCATAGGCATCAAATTGCGCAATGCGAATCGACTGGAGTCTAGTTTCAGTGTGTCCATGCAACCGGGAACCGGGGGGCATTTGCCCGCAACGCCGCCGCAGTACACGGAAGTCGCCCAGCTGGTGCCAGTCTCGCACCCTGTGAAGTGTAAAGTGTTAAGTCTATTGTCAAATGTCATGTAAAATGTGATACAAATTTGTCAATTGGCATGTGAAGTTTTCAAACTTCAGTAATAAAATCTTTTACTTTTTTATTTTAATTGACATTTTACTTGACATTTGTCTTTGACACTTGACTTTATACATTGCAGGGTGCGGGACTTCCGCCTGGATGACACATCCAGAAAGGTTATCTTTGACGGTGTGCCTCAGCACTAGGGATGGCCGGTGTTTTTTTTAACCGTTTTTTATATAAAAACGTGTGTGTTTTTTTAAAACAGAGGCGTCGAAACCGTTTTTTTATATAAAAAACATCAGCCATTTTTTTTGTACTATGTACTAGGTATTTTGCAATTTTTTGCGCGCAAGCGCGCAATTTCACATACACTTTACCATTGGTGATTGTTTTAATGGTTTTGAGGCATTTTTAGTGTGAAAGATTCCATTTGTTAATGCTATTGTGTCATAATAAGCTGTGATATGTTAGTGTAGCATATTATATCCAGCTTCTACAGTGTGATCCATCACTGTCAATGGATTAGCCTTATATTATAACCTTATATACCTAAGTGCTATTCCATGCAAAGCTTGACTTGAAGTCACGAACATTCGACAAAAGGTGATATATGTAACAAGTGGACAAAAAATGGATATTTTTGATGGAAATCACCACTTTTAATGCTATCCCATGGCTCCGCAGCCATTCTGTGGCTATATATAACATAACAAAGTACTGTCAATTGTTTGATATACCGTATTACCTGGAAAGACCCAGCAGCTGTAGGCAACAAACACCGCAAGGCAACAGCGCTCATAGCGCAACTGTGTGCACTCAGTAGGCCACAATCACCGCATGGCAACCGCTGCACACACACACTGACCGTAGGCGCCCGCCAAGCCGGCGCCGCCAGCGCATGAGCGGCCGACGCGCTCGCGTCCGACTGGCGCCATTCCTGCCGCGCGGCTGAATCCACTCCCACACAATTTTTGGTCAAAGGCACGCCGCCGCGTTCACGCCTATCTTTGCCGCAGTCGTGCATTCATGTCTGTGGTTCAGCCGCATAACCTGTGCCTCGCATTATCAAATGTGCAGTCGCGTCTGCGCATGAGCATGTTGCAACTGCGCTCATTTAACGTGATAATCCAATATCCACTGCATACGTGTGGCGCAATTTATTTCGCGGCATTTTTGCACCCGCAAAGACACGCGGTGCGATATAATGCCCCCCGCGCTGCAGTACGGCTGGTGCTATTTGTCTACCGCAACTTTGGGCGGCGGCGCGGCAGAATGTAGACATGCGCTGCGCCATTGGCACCGGCTGGGCGGGCGCCCCGCGGCTGCTGCATGCATACGCGCGTGCCGCGGTTGCCATGCGGTGATTGTTGCCAAATGAGCACACGCAGTTGCGCTATGAGCGCTGTTGCCATGCGGTGTTTGTTGCCTAGCGGTTATTCGCCCCTGGAAATACCCCCATGGGGGTTTATTATTTCGCCAGCAAAATTTGAGGGGGGGGGGGGGGTTAATTCGAGGGGGGTTATTATTTCGTCAGAAATTTTCGTGAAATTCATAGTAAAGAATATGATTTTTCATATACAAAAACAGTAATAAACGTGAGAAAATAGGTTATATTGGGGCTGTAGATGTACATCTGTGCACAAATCAGCGTACAATGCAATGCAAATTAGTAGTAATAAATACATCATGTACATTGCATACATGATGTACATCGTTCTGGAGGGGGGGTATTTCGAGGGGGGGTTAATATTTTCCCAGCCCATTTTGAGGGGGGGGGGGGGTTATTTCAAGGGGGGGGGGGTAATTCGATGTAATACGGTACCTGAATATCTTCACCCATAGCTATATCTGGGAGCTTTTAAAAAAACCCGTTATAAATTTACTTATTTTTAAAAAAACTTATTTTTTTTAAAAAACGTTGTTGGTGTTTTTTAAAAGGGTCGTAAAAAACGTTTTTGGCCATCCCGACTCAGCACATGTAAGCTCTCAGTGTATTTAAATTATTAGCGATAATCGGTGTTTTTAACCGTTTTTCTTTATAATTTAAAAGAAGGCATCGAAACCATTGTTTAAACATCAGCCACAATTTCCAGTAGTTACGTTTTTTAAACGTCCTTCAAAAACAGGTTTTTTTCCGTCCGACATTTTTCCGTCCGATCAAGCACTAAAATTGCTCCCAGCGAATATAAACTCTCAGCGACGGAACTATATTCGGGCTTTCGGAACTAGTGTTAGAAATTTGGAATGTCAACTTTCATTTTTTATTTTATTTTTTATTTTATAGATTTTTACATGAACTATTTTTCAAACACTAAATATTTTAGCTTGATCTTTGATTGGGCTGTCGGAGCGCTGCAGGGGTCTCCTAGGGGGGGGGGGCTTCCCCCCCCCCCAAAATCGGCCAGCTATCTATCTATCCCAGAGGCCGCTCAGCTATCTATCTATCCCGAGGGAAAATTTTTGGCTACTGCCCCCAAAGACCCCCACCCAAATCGCTCAGCTATCTTTAGTTAGTAGTAGTCTATCTATCAGTAGTTTTTGAGAAATTTTGCCTGAATTTTCGCTCAAAATCACTAATTTTCACACCTTTTTATAGTTTTTCACCTTCAAAATCGTGCTTTCCGGCTATATACATGGTTATATACCTATTTTTAGCCATTTTAAACCTACTTTTGGCTACTTTTAACTGATTATAAGCGATTTTTCCCCTTTCAGCCTTCTTAACCTTGAAAAAGCCTATATATTGTGCCCCCGCCAGCCCCCCTACGCCCCCCAGAAAAGTTTTCAGCTATCTATCCCTCCGGAGAAGCGATTTGCTATCTATCCAGCCCCCGCGAGGGCCAAAATCTTGGAGACCCCTGGAGCGCTGCATAGATGCGCTGGGAGTTTACATGCACTGAGAGTTTCTGTCTAAAATGTTGTTTTTTCATCATGTTGTCAGTTTCATTATCAAATTTTCAGTTTCAAATTATTTCAAATTTCTTTAGAAAAAAATGAATTTTTAGTGTTTTTATAACGTTTTTTATTTTCGAATGTTTGTTTGCCGTCGTTACTGCTGGTACACATATGGGGGCGCGTGTAGACCGGGCGCGCATGTCGTTGCCCGCTGCGCATGGAGAGGCCCGGCGCGCATGTATCCCCCTACATGCGTGCCGGGTCTACATGCATGCCGGGTTTGCATGCACAGAGGCACAGGATCTTTTTTCTCACCTCTCAAATTGTTTTTACTTCGCCACTGGCGAAATTGACCCCCAATATTCTTGATGATCACGATTATGTTTCTAAGCAGGTTGCACACGTTGACAACAGTGGCGGAAAAAGTATTACGAGGTTGGGCAATAAGAAACAAAGCCGTGGTACTACTGTGTACGCGTTTGAATCGCGTATCGACAGGACCGCTCTGAACAATGGCCAAGGCACACAGGTCAACAAAGTATTGAATGTTTTGAGCAGACAGTCGGGCTCGTTGCCGCGCTCGGACATGGGCGAGGTGTGCGCCCGCACCAGGGGCAACTTCCACAGTCTGGTGCATGCGCACAGAAATAGGAGGATTTGCACAATGCCGCAGACTAGGTAAGTAAGTGTGGTTAATTTGCCTTCCTTTGATGGCGACGTTTTGAGTGGTTATTATGTGATCGTTTGCGTCCATAGTCGACTTGTCAAATGAGTGTCTGCCGTGATAACGGGATGTCCATTGTCATTTGAGCCGTATTTTCCAGGCCCTGTTCGTTTTTTAATTTATCAATTCTGTATTCAATTCTGTAATTCTTTAATTCTAAGGGCACTTTGTTTTGTATATTCATCTGACCGCATTAGCTACCTGCTGTGTTTTTCAGTCGATATCCCCAGCTCAATATGTTATTGCGGATGAGTCAATTGATTAGTAAAGTATTTGCAGAGTACCGCCGCAACAGCCGGTGGCGCTCGTGAAGGCGCCAATCCACCCCCCACCCAGAATGCCGCCGGCTGTCAGACGCAAAGTTGCCATTGCTCCGCCTGACAAAAAGGTCCGCTGTGCGCATATCACCATTTTCATTGACTCAGCAGTTGTGGACATTTGCGCGCGGTGGACAGCCATCACAAATTGTTTGGCATTATTCCCAAAATTGTCAAATTTGACACAATGAAAAAGAGGCATGTGAGGGCGAAAAATTTGCCAATGTGGCTTAGTGCATGTAAACTTTTAGTGCATATAATTTTCCCCAACTGTATGTGCCCTGCAGCGCAGCCTTTTAAAGTTAAACATATTTTCCTTAAACTTTGATCCTTTGAGTGGGGGAGACATCAAAATCAGTAATAAAATAACTGTTTAATATGTTGATATTTTTGTTTTATTTTTAAAATGATTACTCGGTATGATGAGTAATGTTACTTCTTTTTTATTTTGAAAGCATTTTCTGCACTGAAATTCAAATAACTTTTTTTAATCAACTAAAAAACAAACAAATCCAACGGTAAGTAGGTAGGATAAGTGCAAGTGTGTTTGTGCAGTGCCGCCTCCTTTAACTTTGACTACTCAATCCATGTGCACTGAGATCACATGCACTGAGCGTTTACATGCACTCTGAGCAAATAAGATGTACTGATTAGGGTTGGCCGATGTTTTTTTAAAACGTTTTTTATTTTAAAAAAAACGTTGTAGTTTTTAAAAAACATCGAGTTAAAAAAAACGTTTTTTTCCAACCCTAGTACTGATAGATTACATGCACTGCAAGTCCCCCCCCCAAAAAAAAAATGTATGCAAAGTAATGAAAAATGGGCGGGAACAGCCCCAGCTGACGTTTCCAGGCTTAACCTGAAATTTTCAGAATTTGACTCAATTGTCTTTTGTGACAACAACATTTGTGTGCAGCATGAAAAAAATGTTCGGGGTGAAATCCAAAATATCTATAGTGAAAACTCACATCTTCCCAACCCTAGTTGGCATCCTAAGCAAGTATTAACCGCCATGTTTAGCATGAAAACAATTCACCTCGTTTTATTGAAAATATCACAGGATAACAGCGGCAGTCCAGCGGCAAAAAAAGGAAAAATGACTGCAGATCCAGACATATCTTCAGTTTCTGTTATAACTATTGACAAGGATGACACTGCAGGTGCAGGCAAGTCCCATCGTTTTCATCAAACATTTTCAATTTTGTTTGTGAAAATCAGATTTTTGTCTATAAATCAATGCATCAATACAAAAATTGTTGTCAGCGAGATTTTTAAATCAGATTTTATGCTGGGAGCTAGCATATATTGGATTGAATGATCGCTGCAAAATTTAGCTTGTCAACTGAGCCAAATTTCGAGTTGTAGTAAGTGGCATTTTTCAGATTTTTTGCTTGTAAACTCAGACATATAAAAATGTAAATAACAATAACTTACATGTATACAACGATGGAAAAACACAGAATGTGAACACAGAAACTCATTGAGTTTCTGTGTTTTTGTTTTACACAGAAACACAGAATCTCACAAATTTTGAAAAACACAGAAACTCAAATAAGTTTCTTTTGGAGAACACAGAAACACAGAAACTCAATGAGTTTCTGTGTTCAATTTCTGTGTTTTTTTCCATCGTTTAAATTTTACAGTATAAGCGAATGGCACTATTTGCTGTGAGTGTACTTAGTGTGCCAGCATCCACTGGCGGCGTAGAGGGTGCTTTAAGCCAATACCCAGTGATATTGGGCACTAGGCGTTTCTGTATGAACCCATTGTCCCTTGAACGCGATTTTTTATTGAAATTTAATATGAGGTCTTTTGGGACAGGTAAGTAGTTCAGAAACCCTGAAGGCTACGATGGATATACATAAAGTATAGTTGTAGTTCAAATCAATTCTATAGTCTTCCATACAGTGCACATCCATTGAAGAATTCTGGAGTACCGCGTAAATTGTTGTTTGTGGACATTTTGTTAATGCTGATGTTGTGATGTGGATGTGCTATTTGTGAACATTTTTATGGACTTTTTGACAATTGAATGAATACACAGATGTTGTGTGGGGTGATAACATGTGCAAAAGCAATATTTTATAAGAAAACCGTTGTTTCCACATCGAAATGCTGTCAATCGAAATTTTTTGGGGAAAAACTCGAGTTTTTTTTAGAAACAAACTAAAAAAACTCGAGTTTTTACAAAAAAAAACAGAAATAAAAACAAAGTTACTCAAGTTAAAAAAACCCCTCAAAACTCAGGTATTCATTTCCGAAAAACTCAAAACACAGAAAGTATTTTTTTTTAGAACTTACCCATCGTTGTATAAGCGTGTATAGAATGATAAATTAAAGTATGTATGTATGTAGATGGTATATGCATTGTCCTCACTGAGTCGTTTTTAAACGATGTTTTTAAAAATATTTTTTAACGTATTTCTGCAGTACCCATATCACAAATGGCATTTTTTTGCTAATTTCACGTGGGGGTATTTCGAGCGGGGGTTAATTTTTCATAAGCTCGTTCAGACCTGGGGGTATCTCTATTACATTTTATCGCAATAATTCGCGCACGTATTGTTATATATTTTTTCAGCTAACCCTGTCAATCTGCTGCTGCTGCAAGGGTCGGACAAATGTGTGTTCTGCGGGTACAAACTGACAGTATCCAGCGAGCTCCGGGAACCCTGGCGGCAAACGAAGATTTTGGGGCACATGCTGCGGCAACATCCAGTCGACTTTGCACGGGTTATGGTGGAAACACGTCCGAGAGTCTAGATTACGTGAAGATTATAGAAAATGTACTCTATATCGTTAGAGTTGTTGCAATTTACCTTATTACTCCAATACAAGGTATACCTTATATTGATTTCGTCAGCTTTTTTAAGCCGAAAGATTTACTTTATATTAGAGGGTACCTTCACTTATGCGGCCAGATTTTGCAGAACTTCAACAGTGAAGAACAACGCAATTCATTTTTTTTCGAAGTGGAATGTAAGAAAAAAGTGGAACAGGATCAATACAAAATGACGGAAGTCGACGCAGTATTATCCCAGTGTCCTTCGGCACTATTTTCATCATTTTCCGCCATATTTAGCAACCGTTTTTATGATTTTGCGCGTTTTGGCATGCATCCAGCTGTGCCTTATATTAGAGCTTAAATTGGAGGTAGTGATGGAATGGCGCCATGGCGCTGGCGCCATTTGAGGGCGCCAAAGGGCGCCGCGCCATGGCGCCATTGGCGCTTGGCGCCCTTTTTCTGTGGCGCCCTTGGCGCCTGGCGCCCACATTCTGAAAGGCGCCATGGCGCCCTTGGCGCTTGGCGCCCTTTTTCCGTGGCGCCCTTGGCGCCTGGCGCCCTGCTTTAAAAGGGCGCCAAAAAAGCGCCAGCAGGGTTTCAAGGTGAGCGTTGTATAAATGAAAAAAATGAACAACGCATCCGTGGATGATCTAAATTCTCCAGAAAAATGGACAAAGTGGTTTGAGTGGGTGGGAGTCTTTCGTCGAATGGTTCATAAGATGTGCCTGACCGATCAGAAGACGAGAATGATGGACCATCGAACTTGCAAAATCATAAATCAATGGATTCAAATCGTTGCAATTCCGTTTTTGTCCATTTCAAGGGAACGTTGATTGAAAAAGTCTATTTGAAGTGAATGGATTGTTGTCTAATGACAATTTTCATTGTGTTTGAATTTGTCATGTGGATTTTATATGAAAATATTCTGTTGCTAGTCTTGTTTTTGTTAATTGAATCCTGGAGAACGTGAATTAAGAAGTAAATGCATGTAATAAAGTGCTGTAGAAGCATTTTTAGCACACACAGGGTGTTGTACACACCTATTTATACTGGCGCCCTTGGCGCCTGGCGCCCTATTTTTCAAATGGCGCCATGGCGCCCTTGGCGCTTGGCGCCCTCTTTCCGTGGCGCCCCTGGCGCCTGGCGCCCACTTTCCGAATGGCGCCATGGCGCCCTTGGCGCCTGGCGCCCTTTTTCTGTGGCGCCCTTGGCGCTTGGCGCCCACTTTCCGAATGGCGCCATGGCGCCCTTGGCGCCTGGCGCCCTTTTTTCTGGCGCTTTTCCATCACTAATTGGAGGTATACTCTGCAGACATCACGCTTAATATGGAAACCTGCTATAACCCATCTGAACAATGAACCAAAATATAAAATAAATTCATCATATTTCGTTTTTACTATGGAATAGTTTATTAGGAAATTTATCCCAATAATTTATTCATTAATTATATTAGGATTCTGCGCATACTTTGCGGTCCGCCGGGTATATGCGTTATACCTATTTATTTCGTCACGTTCAGAATGCTCTAAGGTTATACCTTATATAAGAGGGTTTTTTATATTAGAGGTATGCCTTATATTGGAGGTAATACGGTATGTGGAATATTTCAGATTACAGCCACACATTCGGAAAATTTATCTATTCTAATGTAGTTTATATTGATCAAAATATTTTTCAATTGACCAATCCAATTTTCAATCCATTCGTTTTAGCAAATGTTTTTTTTGAACATTTCCAGTCACTCGAAGATTTTGGGTGTCGCCCAACCGTTACATCTCTATTTTTTTAAGGTTTTTCTCTTGAGTTTTTGATGGGACCATATTTACTCGAATAATTCTCCCGCTTGAATAATTGAAGTGTGGATAAAATCATTCCCCCACTTGAATAATCTCCCCTCCAAAAAATGATGGAAGAAAATTATTGCACATAAATATTTTTTTAACAATCAATGAAGGAAGGCCAAGCAAAAAGCTGCGTCTGGTTTGATTCATCGAATGCAAATGCAGCACATCCATTGCGCTTAGGTGCAATGGAATGTGTACTACCAGTCAGGGGGCAGTCCCAAGCCCTGTAAAGTGTAAAGTAAAGTGTCAAGTCAAATGTCAAATGTAAAGTAATGTGCCAAATGTAAAGTCAAGTGTCAAGTCAAATGTCAAATGTAAAGTAAAGTGTCAATTGTGTATCCAGATCTTATTGTTTCATGTCCAAATCTTATGTTTTTGTATCCAAATCTTGTTTTTCGAAATAAGATTTGGATACAGAAACATAAGTTTTGGATATGAGAAATAATATTTGGATACACATTTGACATTTGACTTGACACTTGACTTTACATTTGACACTTTACTTTACACTTTACAGGGCTTGGGATTGGCACCAGGGCATACATAAGAACTTAGTGTGTACTAGTGATGCCAGAAAAAATGGCGCATTCAAAAAATTGGCGCCGGGCGCCAGAGAAAATGGCGCCATAGCGCCATCTGAAAAAATGGCGCCGTGCACCAGAAACAATGGCGCCAGGCGCCACAGAAAAGGGCGCAATGGGCGCTGACGCCCTTTGGCGCCATTAAAGGGCGCCAGCGCCATTGCGCCATTCCATCACTAGTGTGTACACGCATGAATACATAATTACCTCAGTATCATTCGAGAGATTATGGTGGAAATAGTGATGATGGCATTGTGTATTTGGACATTACTTTAGGCACATGATAAATTTGTTGTTGAATGTGAACAAAAATGTTGTTATTTAGTTAATAAAATTGATAAATAGAAACATGCTTGAAAATTTTAACAAAAAAATTCCACTATATACACTAATTGTTATTTAACAATTCTCCCTGGAATACCTAGTTCACTCACAGGAATTATTCGAGTAAATACGGTAAATGATTTTCAGGTGTGTGCGGCTGTATTTATCGGAAGCAGACACAAAATTGTGGCGCCATCATGGTGCATTTCAAAATTCCCTTGATGTCTGGCACCATTTCTTCTTGCAAATTTTTTTTCGCTCTCTCTCTATCTCTCATTTTTTTTGTGTGGTCGGTGCTCTTGCCTATAGCGCTTGTTGTTGTGTAGGGTTTCTCATTTTTCATTCAACGTTTCTATTTTCAATTCCCTGTGACATTTAGGTAAATATTTACTACTGGTATTTTTTGATTGCGTTTTGTGTTATATCTGACTTGGTTAAATTGGGAATTGTTTGGAAATTTTTTGTTGCTTGATTTTGAAGGAGTTGATTAGACCAAATGAACAGAATTGCATTTAAAGCAGTGCATAAAAAAACCATGCGACTAACTGTCTATACACTTTTTGGCTTTTACGTTTTTGCAAATTTTAGCAAAAATTGGCGTACTGTTTGCGCTATATTCGCCACACACACGGGATGTCAACTGAATTTGTGTCAACTAAATTTGAGTGAATTAAGGGATTTAACTTTCCTATCTGACAGAGCATACCGCAATTCCTCGAATAAGACCCCCCTTGAATATTTCCCCCTGTTGGCGAGGTGAGTAAAAAATAACTCCCCCTCGAAAAACTCCCCGGAAAAAATAACTCACCCCGCCTCTAATAACTCCCCCCTTGAATGACTCCCCCCTCCAAAACGTCTGAGGAAAAAATAACTCCCCTGGGCTCTTATTCGATTCCAATTTTACATCATGACACTTAATTTTCATTGTTTCTGTTAATTGTGATGCTTTTGAAATTCATTTTGTGTTATTTAGTTGATACGAATTTGTTATGTCAACTAGCGTGTGTGGGGCTGTGGGCCCATGATTGGCTGTTGCAAAATAACAAAATTATGGCCATTTACATTCTGTTCCGTGAATGTTATTTGTTTTCAAACGTCGTACTATTTAATGTGATATTTTAACTTGAATTCAGGAAAATCATACAGCAATGGCAATTGTGGCCCCGATTTCTGGATCTGTGAGCGTTGGCAGCGTGCCAACAACTCCGAGTGATACAAATAATTTATCATTCAGCCGATTGGCTTATGAATTCGACTGCGTGCTTCAGGATGTTGTCATTCCGACACAATGGGAGCTTCAAAATTTTTACCTGCAATACTGGTACGCGCCGTGGTTTTGTCTCGTCAAGCCCTCACTGGTTGGTCGCATGGTTGTTAAAACGTCTTTACGTTTACTCTGTAAGTACGTATACTCGTGTACTGAATAAATACGTTTCCTCATGTAAAGTACCGGTTCTCATTTGTGTACTTTTTGAAAGTATGCGAGTACATAAAACGTATTTCAGATAGACTTATAGGGTTTTTCAAATCATAAAGGAAAATAGGGAGAAATAGCTTATAAAATTGGCAAAAACACATTAACTATGAATTCGGGGATGAAAAAGTTTGGAGCAAAGATACCCACTTACGTTTTCTGTGAGAAAAAGTCATTTACGGTATTCAGATTTACTCACGAGTACATAAAAATAACGTGTTTTGTACTGAGTGGTAGGGTTGGGAATTTCAAAATTTTCGGTTGCGGTTCTCGGTTCCAAAAGATTTCGGTTCGGGTAGCGGTTCTCGGTTCGTGAAAATTTTCGGTTCCGGTTCTCGGTTCGGTTCTTAAACTCAGTTCCGGTTCGGTTCTTTCGGTTCTAAAATGATCAAAATTTTGGTTCCGGGTAATAAAATAACCGGGTATCGGGTAATGATCGGCTGAACAACAGAAAAACAATATACACAAGTTTACATGTGTAAGTACATTGGTTGGATATTTCGTACTACAGAAGCATATCACAGCTTATTTTTTCATGGTAGAATGCAGAAATCAGAGTTGTTATAATAATACTGGTATTTAAAAAAGTGTAAAAGCAAACATATACGTTTTCTGTACTCGCGTACTTTCAAAAAGTACACGAGTAAATGAGTACTGGTATTTTTTTCTGGAGGAAACGTAAACGTATTTATGTAGTACGCGAGTGAGTACGCGTATCATTTTGAGTACAAACATAAATAACTTTTGCCAACTACGGTTAAAACTGCCACAAAACCAATGAAAACTACTACCAGTGATAATGTGTATACTGCAGCGACATTACACCTTACAATGAAATCTACCATATCCCATCTGAATAAACAAACATACATTTAAAAATTCATCATATTTATCAAAGCAATTTGATAAATATGATGAACTTTTTTATGTTTGTTCTTTTATTCAGGTGGGATATGGTAGACTTCATTGTAAGGTGTAATGTCGCTGGAGTATATGTGAAATTACACGCTCCCGCGCAATCATTTAATTGCGAGGACAATTGCACGTCTGCCGGGCAGAATAAAAAAGGAAAAGGATATTCTGCCCTGCAGCCCCAGAGGTGCAGGGTGGGCAATTTTGCATGATTGTAATTAAAAGTTAAGGTAAAAAAAACATCTGAGGATGTCAGATGTAATTAAAAACGTTGAAAATCGCAAAAATCATCGTCACAAACGTTGATTTTTATCGTCCATATTTAAAAAATACAATGTATACAAGAAAAAAATACAATACATTGGCAATTTTTAAGGTGTTCCATTACATCAGACATTTTACAGGGTCTTTTACATGACATTTTACATTTTATAGGGCCTTTTACACGACACATGACATTTTCAGGGAATTTTACACTTTATAGGGTCTGGGACAGCTCCCGGATGCCGATCAGCTATCTATCCCGAGGCAAATTTTTTCGCAACTATCTCCTGAACCCCCCCCCCTCCCCCAAATCGCTCTGCAAAATCTATTTACGTGTAGAAAATTATGAGCGATTTTTCCCCTCATTTTTTGCCCAAAATCGCTCAAAATCGCTCCATTTTGAAAACTGTGACCATCATAATCGTTATTCTCATCGTTATGCATCATTATATACCTATTTTTGGTCAATTTTTCTATATTTATGGCGATTTCGAAATTTTTGGCCGGCTGCCAAGTTTTCATAAGACGTATCTCCGATTTTTCTTTTTCTTTTCGGGAGTAAAATCCCGCCCGACCCGCCCGTCGCGCCAGGCACCTGACAGCTGCCGCCCGGCACGCAATTAAATCTCGATTTGTCTGGCAGTCGGGCGGCGGCTGTCAGGTGCCTGGCGCGACGGGCGGGTCGGGAGGGATTTTACTCCCGAAAATAAAAAGGAAAATTGGAGATATGTCTTGGCAGCCGGCCAAACATTTTGAAATCACCTTAAATATATAAAAGTAAGTCTATAACGATGTATAACAATGAGAATAACGATTATGAAGGTCACAGTTTTCAAAATGGAGTGAATTTGAGCGGTTCTGGGCAAACAAGTGGCGGGCGGGCGGGCGAGGGCATGCCTGTCCAATTGAATCTCGAATTGCCAGACACGCCCGTCATGTCCTCCCTCTCAGGGATAATCTGCCCAATTAAATCTGGGGCCAGGGCTATAACTTGTTTTACTTGTAATTGCCGATTGGCCATTTTGTTCCTGAAAAAAATTTTTGGCTGACTTTTGGAGCGAAACTCATCAGTAGTCAGTTGACCACCCTACATGCAGGACCTGTGCTGCGTGCCGCTGTCCACGTTGGCGACGCAGCTGAGCGCCATGCGGCGGGCGGCCATCGCCGCGGCCGCCCTGCCCGGCACCGCCAACTCCCACACGCG
Organism: Sphaerolaimus hirsutus; assembly: GCA_964036195.1. Lineage (NCBI taxonomy): Eukaryota > Metazoa > Nematoda > Chromadorea > Monhysterida > Sphaerolaimidae > Sphaerolaimus > Sphaerolaimus hirsutus. The sequence continues at coordinate 22,294,510 of OZ038450.1, read as the reverse complement.
CCAGGTGCCTATTCCACACTTTGTCGAGTGCTCTGTCAAGTGACCAATTGTCAATTTTCAATTTCTGGTAATGGAATTTCGAGTGTGGTTTCAGATATTGCTATTATTATATAATGTTTGCAAATTTTCCGCCTTTTACATTTTACCGGGCAGTTTACATGTCACGACTAGGCTCCCTGTCCATGTAAACCCGCTGGCCATGTTGACCTGGCTGCCATGTAATTCAACCCACTGGCCATGTAGACCCGGTAGCCATGTGTAGATGCGATAGGAATACTTTCATATAATAAAGTGAAAAGTCACAAAAAAATGTTTATTTTTGATGCATTTTGTCATTTTTTACTTTTAAAAGTGATAAACACATAAGTCAAATATGATAAGAAATTTCATTACTTATCATATTTGACTTTATCCAAATGTGTTCAGCACTTTAAAAAAGGAAAAGTGACCAAAAACGTCGGAATTATCTATTTTTACGTGCCACTTTTTACTTCATGACGTGATAAAAAGCGATAGGTAGACCATGGAATCTCCTCAGGGTCGTATTTACATGGTCCGGCTGAAAAGTCCCCGGGCAGTGCTCGCCATTCGCGCTAGCGATAAGCTACTATCATAAAATTTTGACAGGTTAAGATATCAGGTGTTTTGAGTTTTCACCTAAAATTTCACCCCTCTAGCTCCACCCACTGCGGAACTATGGGGGTTACAATTTCGGTCATTTTGTACTGATGTACAAATGGTGCTCTAGCTCAATGCTGCTTTATGGTGTCATCATGAAACTTTGGCTATTGTAAGCCACCAGTGTTGGCAATGTGGCAGCACTAACCAACATCAGCTATGATATCAGAAGCCTAGTTCATATTGTCATTACTGTCACTACTCTCACTACCAAATTCATCATTCTGCCTCTCCTTCTCAAAAAGTGGTTAATACAGGATGCATTTTGCATGCACACTGCTCTTGAACACAGCTAATGTGTCCACTACAGATTAGTAATGAAACATAGGGAAATTTTAAACACATAACTCACTTATTGCACATTTCAAAACAACATTAAAATCACTGCATTACAACATGATCTCAGATGATCACCAAAAACATCCATCACAGTTCCCATGTTTCTTGCACATCACCCTGATCTGTATAAAATATTAATTTTACCTTAATAGCAATGATGTTGATAAGAGTGTTGAATATTGTCAGCAGATTACCAACACTGGTGGCTTACAATAGCCAAATTTTCATGATCACAACGTAAAGCAGCATTGAGCTAGAGCGCCATTTGTACATCTGTACAAAATGACCAAAATTGTAACCCCCACAGTTCCGCAGTGGCTGGAGCTAGAGGGGTGAAATTTTAAGTGAAAACTCAAAACACCTGACATCTTAACCTGTCAAAATTTTATGACCGTAGCTTACCCCTAGCGCGAATGGCGAGCACTGCCCGGGGACTTTTCAGCCGGACCATGTACATGGCTGCCTGGTCTACATGGCCAGCGGGTTTACATGCACAGGGTCCATGGCACTCAAAAAAAATTAGTTTGACCTTTTCTATCACATATCACGGGTTTCACATTACATTTTATCATGTAAATGACTGAGTGAACCAAAATTTTGCGAAAAGTCTGCTTGACAGGGCTCTTGACTCGTTGAGGAATTCGTCTCTGGGTGTACTCAAAATGAGCATGTGCAACGATTTGGTGAAACTGATAGCTCTGGTGCAGGAAAATTTGAATATTGCTTTTGCAAAAATTAATGCGTATCATGGAATGGCGGTTGTTGGTTAGTTTAGGGAATATTGTTGGGTATTGCGGACATTTTCATGTCAAATATCGACAACAAACATGCTTTTGACAACATCCAATGTTTTCGGCAGAAATTTTTTTAAACTAATAAATACTTTCAGAGTTGTTAAAAGTGCGGAACTTTTTCCAAAGAATACTTAAACACAAAATATTTATATTTTACTCACCCCCTGTGTACAGAAAACGTAAAGTAAATTTTTTTGTACTTTTACTCATGAGTGCGCATGAGTAAAATACTTATTGATACTTACTCATGAGTACACAAGAGTAAAATACTTAAGTGATTATTTTTAGGAATTTTGTTCCAATTTTCATTTCAAATGACCAATTTCCGTTACCTTTTTGACCATTTTAAACTTCAAATTCACTAGTTTTAATCATTTGTAAATATGTTATTTGCCTATTTTAAGCTATTTCTTGGAAAAAATTCTCATTTTTCGCCGTTTTCCCTCTTTTTCCTATCTATGCCTTGAAAAAGCCAATAACAAAGCCTATCTGAAATACGTTTTCTGTACTCTAGTACTTTCAAAAAGTAACCATAAACGAGAATACAGGTACTTTTTTCAAAGTATACCTACATAAATTTTCTCAGTACTTGATTATATGTACTTTTTGAGTAAACGTAAATACGTTTAACATAACAACAAAGAATACTTGCCGCTACTACTAGGCACTACCGTGCATAATAGTGCGGAATGTGGTACCACACATTGTTTTGGTGATACCTCAACACAGAAAAGCATGGCTGCCGAGTAAATAGGCATTCGTGTGATGCACATGAGTTCTTACAACACGCATACAAAAAAATTATTTTTCTATCTTACTCATGAGCCTATTTCTATCTTACAATTCAAACCACCAATGTGCCGTTTGAAGATGTAATCCAGATTGCATATTACTGACCCATGCCATGGGAAACAGACTACACTAAGCATTGACACATTCATTTTGCTTTATCCTTTAAGATAAGATATAACATAAATATGGGAATGTTTACTGAATTTTTATGTTGCAAATCATTCCCTCCATCACACCGTTAGCTTTTTAACACCAAAATTCCAACTTAGAATAGTTTTAGTGACGTTTTCCGGACTATTATGCACGGTGAACAAAGTGAAGTGTGTGCAAGTCTTTTGTTCTAGAATGGCTCATGAGTAAGATAGAAAATTAATTTTTTGTACGCGCGTTTTCAGCACCCATGTGCATCAAATGAATGCCTATTTACTCTGCAGCCATGCTTTCCTGTGTTGAGGTGTCACCAAAACAATGTGTGGTACCACATTCCGCACTATTATGCACGGTAGTGTACTAGGGTGTCAAATTTCCGTTTTCCGTTTTCGCTTTCTGCAGGCAATATTTTTTCCGTTTTCCATTCCGTTTTCCGACAAGAGCAAATATTCTTCCGTTTCCATTTTCCGGCAAGTGTAAAAAATTTTCCGTTTCCGTTTTCTGTAAAAAAAATTTGTTGACACCCTAGCTACTACTTTACTAAAATGCGCTATTTGCCTGACAAAATCATAGTTGTTAAAACGTATTTACGTTTACTCGATAAATACGTATACTCGAGTAAGGCGTAAATACGTTTACGTTTCCTCCCAACAAAAATACCGGTACTCACTTACTCGCATACTTTTTGAAAGTACGCTAGTACAGAAAACGTAATTGTGAAAAGTATTTGGGTGCATAAAAAGCAAAAACCGCTCAAACGAATTAAAACGGCTACAAAAATAGCAGCGAAAATGATGGAAATTGCGATGTTTAGGGAATGCGACGACTCTTGCTCTGAGTTTTACTCATTTTTATTTCTTCCTAGGTACAAAATTGAGAAAAATCTTTGTTTTTACGTTTTCCCTGAGCAAAATTACCGGGATTTACGGTTACTCACCTTTTACGCAACGTAAAGGTAAAACAAAATCCACTTTTCTGTACTCAGGGGTGAGAAAAAAATAAAATACCTCACGTTTCGTTAACTTTGAAAAATTTCAGTACTTTTAACAACTCTATGATTTAACAAAAAATGCATTGTTTTGATCGTGTTTCGGGAAAACCAGCCCATTATTTATAAAGGTTATTCTGTCCCGTAATGCTTTTCATGTCAATGAATGCGCGGATAACGGAAACCTTTTGCTCAAAAACAATTACCCTATAGTCCTAGACATTGAAAAACACCCAGTTATTTGTCTCATTTCAGGTGAACAGCTGGCTAGCATAGGCATCAAATTGCGCATCGCGAATCGACTGGAGTCTAGTTTCAGTGTGTCCATGCAACCGGGAACCCGGTTCGAGCCCCCAAGCCCTGTAAAGTGTAAAATCAAGTGTCAAATTCATCTAAAATGTCATCTGATAAAAAATGGCTAAAGCCAACAAAAAGTGGACACTGCACCTAACCATGTGTATGCTTTTGAATGCACAAAAGTAATATATCATATACCATGCCATTTTCTGATTGAGCTATCAAAAGATGTATATCAAGGGAAATGTACACAAATGCTAATAATATAGGCTATCAACACAGCAAACTGCATCACAAGAAACAATTTCACCAAACTTTTGCGTGGCAGTGTGAGCTGTGTCAAAGTGCTGCAAACATTAAAGATACAAAAAGCTCACGCTGCCATGCAAAAGTTTGGTGAAATTGTTTCTTGTGATGCAGTTTGCTGTGTTCATAGCCTATATTATTAGCATTTGTGTACATTTCCCTTGATATACATCTTTTGATAGCTCAATCAGAAAATGGCATGGTATATGATATATTACTTTTGTGCATTCAAAAAGCATACACATGGTTAGGTGCAGTGTCCACTTTTTGTTGGCTTTAGCCATTTTTTATCAGATATACTTCTTTTTGAGGGCCACAGGCCCAAAAGTTTATAAGTTATTGCAAATCAAGCAAATGCCAAATGTGGCAGTGAGCAATACAATCTATAGTCAAGAAGAAGCCAAATACTAAGATTCAAAAGATTTTCAACCTGACATTTAAAACCTGAAAGTTATCACTTGACATTTATGACTTGAAATTACCCACTTGACAATAACTTGACATAAACCACTTGACATTTATGACTGAATGGCATCACTTGATATTTATGACTTGACATGAACTGCTTGCCATTTTTTCACCTGATAGTTTTCACTTGACATAAACAACTTGACAGGTATCACCTGAAAATTGTTTCTTGACATTTGACATGACATTTATCACTTGACATTAAACTTGACATTTCACTTGAAATTTATCACTTGATGTTAAACTTGACATTTGACATGACATTTATCACTTGACATTAAGCTTGACATTTAACTTGACATTTGACTTGACATTTCACTTGAAATTTATTACTTGACATTTCACTTGAAATGTATCACTTGGCATTTGACTTGACATGGCAATTGAAAGTTATCACTGTATATTCACCTTGACATTTATCACTTGACATTCGACTTGACTTGACTTTAGACTTGACATTTATCACTTGACATTTGACTTGATATTTGATCACTTGACATTAAACTTTACATTTGACTTGACATTTCTCACTTGAAATTTGACTTGACATTTATCACTTGAAATTTAACTTGACATATGACTTGATATTTGACTTGACATTTATGTGTTGACATTAAACTTGACATTTCACTTGAAATTTGTCACTTGACTTGAAATGTGTCACTTGACATTTGACATTACATTTCACTTGAAATTTATCACTTTACATTTGACTTGACATTTGACATGACATTTATCACTTGACATTAAACTTGACATTTCAATTGAAATTTATCAGTTGACATTTGACTTGAAAGTTATCACTTGAAATTTGACTTGATACTTTATCACTTGATATTTTATAACTATCTATCACTTGACATTTATCAATTGACAGTTCACTTGAAATTTATCACTTGACAATTATCACTTGACATTTCACTTGAAATCTACCACTTGACATTTATCACTTGATATTTGACTTGATATTTTATCACTTAATATTTTATCACTAGACATCTATCACTTGACATTTATCACTTGACATTTGACTTGACATTTATAACTTGACATTTGACTTGACATCAACCACTAGACATTTATGACCTGATAGTAATCAGCATGCAAGGTCACATGCTCAGTATCACATGAAGCAGTAGTTCAGGCATGTTTGCGTATTTTACACAAAATAAGCAAACTTGAATAACTTTTGTAAATCTGTACCAAAATTGCCAAAAATTGGCTCATTTGAAAGCTCTAGTCATGGCACACACCAACAAATTTTTTTTATTGCCCCATTTGTATTCAAATTTTAAATTTATTGAGGTTTGAAAATTTCAAACAGATACCGTACCAAAGTGGGCGGAGCCTGTGAAAAAAAATCCCGAAAATAAGAAATGGCATCATATTCGCTTTCAAATGAGCCATCAACCATGAAAATCGGTCGTGTTTCAAGGAAGTTATTGCAGTTTGAAGATTTTCGGGAGAACAAGAACAACAACAACAACAACAACAACAACACTACTTGAAAAAGAAAATGCGTAATAACTTCCTCCGAACTCAACCGTTGGATCTGAAAATTTGCATGGTGGTACTTTTCGACACGGGCTTTTCAATGGTGCAGTCGGTTCTGCACTAGCGCATTGCGTTCCGAAGTTATTGCGATTTTAAATTTGCGATTTCCGCATTTTGGTGTGTCCGACCATATTATGGGTGGGTCGCTTGCGCCCTCCCTCGGCAGCGAGGGATGGCGCTGGCGCGCCCACCCGATACAAATTGTCAATTGACATTCAAGGTGACAATCAATTGTCATCGGAAGTTCAGTAATAACATTTTTTTGTCTTGATTGACGATTTACATGACATTTGACGCTTGACTCTAACACTGTACAGGGCTCGAGACTGCCCCAGGGGGCACTCGCCCGCAGCGTCTACACATCACACAGAGATCACCCAGCTGGCCGGCACACCCATAAATGTAATTGTTATGCTTTGACTGCATTTGAACACACATGTTGAACTTTCACCTTACCATGTGCCTCCGATGGAGTAGGGTCAACCGACAGGTTCAGAGTAGGTTCAAACCCCCTAAAAAGCCATTAGGTATCACTGATACCATATCAGCTGTTAAGACATCGTGAGATATAATTTAATAGTCACAAATGACAAAGGTCAGCAGAATACCAGAGCCTTTTTACCGATTGGGACAGCGGTGTGCTCTACACTCGTTCCAGGGAATGAAAAAAGTGGGGTATGGTAAAAATTTTCCCGGAAAGTGTTCGTTTTATGATACTTATGTTCTTACCTCAAGCCATTACCATAACAGCAGAACATAAGTATCAAATGGGGCATAAGTATCATAAAAAGGACACTTACCGGGAAAAAATCCACCATAACCTACTTTTTTCATTCCCTGAAACGAGTGTAGCACACACCACTGTCCCAATAGGTTCAAGGGCTTTCTGGTGTTCTGCTAAGGACTGTATCGTGTAGAATCGAGTTCCCCTGAGTAGGTGGCAGAATTTACAATACCGTACCGCAAAATGTGAAAATTTACCATTTACCAACAAGCCTCACAGCATGGAAACCAACATTTCACCCTGATCACATCATTCTATTGAAAATATTACAGGGTAACAGCGGCGATTCAGTGGCGAAAAAGAGAAAAAAAAAGAAAAAAAAAGAAAAGAAAGATCAAAATGTATCTTCAGCTTCTGTTGTAACTATTGACAGTGCTGAGACTGACGCTGACGGTGCGGGCGCCAGTTGTGCAAAATGAGAAGGGAGAAGTGAAATGGCAAAGGCGAAGTAAAAGCGCAAAGGCGAAGTGAAATGGCAAGTGAATTGGCAAAAGCGAAGAGAAATTACTTTTTCTTTTTTATCTCGCTTTTGCCAATTCACTTGCCGTTTCACTTCGCCTATGCGCTTTTACTTCGCTTTTGTCATTTCACTTCTCACTTCTCATTTTGCGGAACTGGCATCAGGTGAGCCCCATTTTTGTGAAAACATTTTTTTGTAATGATTTGAAAATCATTAACGCGATGGAATCGGATGGGTCTTGCACTAGTATAGTATTTTCATTTTTTCAACATTTCTTTGTCAACGCCATTTTGTATTTCACTTTTCATCAAACATTAGGAATTTTGTTGCTGGAAATTATATTTTTGTCTATCGCTCAGTGGATCAAAACAAAAATTATTAGCAGCGATTTCAATGAAGATGACAGGTTGTTAGAGATTAAATACCGATACACTACGGCTTACCAACTCGAGTGAAAAATTTAACTTGTTTGTGGCCTAAAAACCGAGATACGTTGACTTAAAAATCGGAACACTTTGGCTTGAAAATCGATAGCTTACAAATCTAGATGGTAAAAATCGGCATTCCTTTCATTTTTCAGACACCAACGCCGGCCGATCACAAATTTCACAGCTTCAAGATAAAGACAATTGTGCGTTCTGTGATTACAAACTGATCGAAGCAAAGCACGTCGCTTTGAGGAGGGCCGAAATTTTGGGTCACCTGCTGCAGCGGCATCCAGTGCAGTTTGCGGATGCTGTACTCAAGGTGTAACAGGGGTAAGAAAGGGGGGGTTGGGGGGGGGGGGGTTACCCCCCATATCCGCCAGCTATCTATCTATCCCGGAGGCTCTTTTTCAATATCGTGCGGCTACACGGCGACGGCATCTCTTGATTGATTTATCGATTGGTTCAAATTCAGTGCATGTGCAGTGCTAAGGAAGGGCGGGGGTGCTTAACCGATCATCAGCACATAAGAAAACATACATTCATGTGTAAATATTCACATACACAGCATATCCAACCACTGGAAGGGAGTGAAAGGACAGATCGGGAAGTAATTGAACGAATTGATAAATCAATCAGAAATGTCGCGTAGCCCCACGATTTTGAACAAGAGCATCCCGGAGGCAAATTTTTTAGCTACTATCCCCTCACCCACCCCCCAAACCCCCCCAGAAAATTTTTCAGCTATCTATCTCTCCGGAGTAGTGATTTGCTATTTATCGATCCAACCCCCCGGAGGGTCGAAATCTAGAAGACCCCTGAAGTTTAACCGAGAAATGAGACGTTTTATGGTCTGTGGGATATTATTCAGATGGTCTCGTAAATAATGTGTTAAGTCGCCGCATGTCTTATATTCATTTTGTAATTGAAAAAGTTTTTATACTAGGTGCCCGTCCCGAGCCCTGTCAAAACAAAAACTAAAAGATCTTATTACTCCAATTTTGATGCCTTGCATGACAACTTACAAGTTTGTATGTACTTTTGTACTTTTTACATGGCATTGGACACTTGACTTTACACGGCTCAGGAGTTAGGACTGCCCTCTGCTCTGAAAGTTGCCCACTTCGTTTTCCACGTGAAAATGTAGCCTGGTGCTTGTCCAGCAAGTGGCAAAGTTAAAAGTTTATGCGGTTAAGAGTAAAGTTAAAGTTTAAAGTAATTCAAAAAGCAAAGTTTAAAGTCAAAAGTAATGTAAATGATCGATGAGGCGTGAATAGTAAAGTAAAAAGTGAAATTAAAACTATGGTTTAAAGTTAAAACTTAGCCTCTTGCGGAACTGGCCCCTTATGGTTACTCACTTATGATTATTTGATGTTTGTCTTTTTATTGCAGTATTTTATTCTGTGTCAGTTTTATTATTCCCAGGTACGTCGGGTAAATTTCGGATTGTCAACTCTGCACTTTATTTCATGGCAGAAATGTCCAGGTAAATTTGTTCCTAAAACGTTATCTCATGATTTATATATGAATTACTATGAGCTCTAAGTGTTTTCAATTCCATTCGTTTTTTATTTTTGCAATGTGTCTCTAACACCCAAAACTTTTCGGAAACCAGTAAATCGGTTTAAAAAACATTCGAGTTTACCGGAATTGATCCTTTTTGATTTCCGTCAACGGTAGTGAATGGTTTCTATTTCCCGGTAAACTAAAATGCGTGTTCAAATATTTTTTATCCATTCTCAAAGTTTCTGCCATAACCTGGCGACTGGCGAGCGCGTGGGGTCAATATAGTTATATACCATATTTCCTCGAATTACCCCCCCCGGGGGTTTATTTTTTCAGAGTGAAAATTTTGAGAGAAAAGCGTGAAAAATGCAACAATAACCACAATTTATAAGTTTTAACAGCCTTATATAAGGATGTATATGTTCTAACGTAACACAGTAAGTGTTTTGAACATCTGTTATGCATTTCCCGGACCACAAATTCATAGTGCATATTTTGAGGGGGGTATTTCGAGGAAATACAGTAAATACTTGGCGGACCGCACGCTATGCATTTTTCTGAAGGAAACACTCCATCATGACGTGATCGTTAATAAAAACAAAATTGTTCCAGAAAAAAAGAAAAACCATTTCAGGAAGAAAAAACATTCGTCGCTTGTACGCACTTCGCCTTTTTCTTTTTAAATTTTTTTTTGTGAAATGGCACACATTAGTATCGTACTCGTGCGTTTTAGACTAAGACATAAATAATTTTGGGCGCATACTTTGCGGTTCGACGAGTATACCCATTCTGAAATTTTGCATTTTTCGCTGTTTTGTCGTGTATTTTTGTTGCTCACTTTAACCCGGTGTACTGAAACATGTCAAGCATTGTGAAATTTTTTTGGTTGGCGCATTTCATGTTATGTAATCTTTATATTTCTTATCTTCATGTTTAATAAATCAATCATGTATTTTACTTGTTCGTCAGTGTCATTTTTTCGTGTACATTTAGTGATGTCCAAGCTTGTTCTTCAGCGGGATGTGTGATTTACTCAAATCTCAACTACTGAGAGCTACTTAAATCTCATTCACAAAATCACACATTTGAAAAAAAACCTTCACTTATTTCTTCCCACTGACAATCCCGAGTATTTTGATGATCAACGGCTGGCTGCCGCACTCTGGGGGCAGTCCCACACCCTGTAAAATGCCCTGAAAAATGTCAAATGTAATGCAAAGTGTCAAAAGGCATGGAAAATGTCCCATGGCATGGCGGGCATGGCAGAGGGTATAATACCTTATATTGGGGATGTGCCTACAATTGGGGGTAATACGGTAGGCACTGTTAGGAAAATTACCGATGTGAGCCTTTTCGCAGTGATTCTTTATCTAGCGCCACCTTTCCAACGCATTTTTGGTGCTAGGTCCACCACACCTGGGGGCAGTCCCAAGCCCTGTAAAGTGTAAAGTAAAGTGTCAAATGTAAAGTCAAATACAAAGTAGAGTGTCAATTAAAACAAAAAAGAAAAGATTTTGTTACTGAACTTTGCATGACAATTGACAGTTTACTTTGCACTTGACTTTACATTTGACACTTTACACTTTACAGGGCTTGGGACTGCCACCAGTCTGCATTGTAGACAGACTGTGGCCTGTGGGTTTCACCGGCAGTCTTCCATGTACCAGAGTTGTTAAAAGTACCAAACTTTTTTACAAGTACACGTAGAAGTAAAGTTTTTCTTTTTTACTCACACCCTTAGTGAAATACAGAAAATGTGAAGTAATTTTTTTTTACTTTTAATCATGAGTAAACGTGAGTAAACATCTTTTTCACCCGGAAAACGTGAACGTGAGTATTTTAGAGAAATTACCGTATTACCTCGATTTACCCCCCCCTTGAATTAACCCCCCCTCGAAATACCCCTAGGTGTTTTTGGGCTGGGGAAAAAATACCCCCACCCCTCGAAATATCCCCCGTCTGGAATTATGTACATGATGTATGCAGTGTACATTATGTATATATCGGTCGTAGTTTGCATCGCAGCTACACATGTACTAGTTTGTGTAGCGATGGACGTTGATATGTTCAAATATGCCCTACTTGGACACGTTGATTACCTGTTTTGTGTATATAAAAGCGTACTCTTTACTATGAATTTCGTGAAAATTTCTGACGAAATAATAACCCCCCCCCCCCCCTCGAATAAGCCCCCCCCCTCGAAATATCCCCTCAAAATTTCACTCTGAAAAAAATAAACCTCCTGGAAGTATTTCGAGGAAATACGGTACATCCGAATTTTCACGCAAAATCTATTATTTTCATCACTTGCTTATCTTCGGAAATTTTTGCGGTACTGGCACCTGAAAAAAGTTAGGTTATTTTCGGCGGCTCTTGTTTTTTCCTTTGCTTTCTTCCTGAAAAAGTTAATTGGTGAGTTTTGAGGTGTGTTTACAGATGGTTGCAAATGAGCGTGCTATTTACACATCGTATGCTAAACCGTATCACAGTTTGACTTTTTGTAAAACTGTTAATTTAGAGTATTTATACTACTGAAAAATAAACTGCCTGGGTTAAAGAAGTTCACATTCAACTCGCTCAGACCTGGGGGTTATTCGAGGGGAGTGGGGTGGGGGTAATTCGACGAGATACAGATCTGTTCGTCGTGCGAGCGCTTTCCAACAAAACTTAATTTGAATTACGTCCACTCATATTTAGAGATGTTTGGTTTATAAAAACTCAATACGACCTGACAGTTTGTTCAGTTAGAGCGATATACATATTATAATATAATAAAATTTGTTGCTAAGTAATTACCATGTGGCCCGTGTTTATGTCGATTGAGCAAAAATATATCGTACACTGGGCGGACCGCTATGCATTTTTCTGAACGAAACCCTGCATCATGACGTCATCGTCAATAAAACTAAAAGTGTTCAATTTTCAAATGAAAAATTTTTTCAAACTTTTCAGGGAAAAGACATTTGTCGCCTGTACGCGACTCCGCCTTTCTATTTTTAAATAGTATTTTACTTTTTTGTGAAAGTGCGTGCATAAGTATCCTGCTCGCGCGTGATCGACTGAGACATAAGTAATTTTGGACGCATACTTTGCAGTCAGCCAAGTATACATATTGAAGTTGATTTAGTAAAAACCAAATAGCGAAACAACAAAACCTAGGGCGTGGTCAGGGCCGCGGGAAATCTTCGACGCATAGCAACGACAAAACCGACAGTATCACCGACGGTCCAGACCAGGCCCGAAGCATTCAAATGATAAATTTGATTGAGAGAAGGGCGGGCACTAGCGACTGATCATATTTGGTGGGACTGTTGGTGCTGTTCCAAAATGGAGGCGTCAGCCCCGGGGTAGTGATGTAAAAGCACCGTGGCGCTGGCGCCTGATGCTAACGCCAAAGGAAAAAGTGCCATGGCGCTTTTGTGGATTGGTGTCGAAGTCCTGGCGCTTTTTCCATCACTACATTCCAGGGGTTTAGTGGGGGGGGGGGGGTTTAGTGCGGGGGGGGGTGTTACCCCCCCCCCCCCCAAATCCGCCAGCTATCTATGTAAACGTAGCAAAAATGTAAACTAAAACGCGACGCGTCGCGCGTCAGTTTACCTTTATGATCGACATGTTAAAATTAGTTTATTTTTGTGTTTCACTTTCTGGAGTTAGTGGTTTTGGCAAGTCACAGAAATGCAACGTGTTGCCAGATTATTTTTTATGTGAAACGTAATGGGCAAACTGAATGCAATTTTTGGCGAAGCGTCGCTGGCGACGCATGCGACGCAGAAAGTGTTGCACATAAGATGTAAACTACTGTTTTTTGAATTTCATGGAATCACGTAATTTGTGCTTGTTATAGCATTTGTGTCTTATTTTGATGCTTATAATGATTGTTAATTAGCATTCTGCTCATAAAGTTGTTACTTTTTGCACTTTTACAGTAAGATAGTCATGTGAAATGCACCGGCAAACTGAAAGACTTTTGCGACACTTGTGACACTACCGAGACTCTGCTGAATTACAAAAAGGCGACGCGTCGCCAGTTTACTTTTACTGTTTAAATTAAACCAATGTAAATCGTCATGAGAGTCGCCAAAAACGTCGCAAAACGTCGCTTTTTGACTCAGTTTGACGCCAACCCCCATGGATGAAAAAGTAACTTCATTTGTCACTCAATTTTGAGCCATTTTTTTTCACTGACATGTACAGAAGAAAATCGCGGTTTTAATGGTGGCCTCTAGGGTGTCAAATTTCCTTTTTCCGTTTTCTGTTTCCGTTTTCCGCAGGCAAATTTTTTCCGTTTTCCATTCCGTTTTCCGGATGCTGAAATTTTTTTCCATTTTCCGTTCCGTTTTCCGGCAACATTTTTTTCCGTTTCCGTTTTTCCAGCTCATTTTCCGTTTTCCGGCTAAATTATCAGTTTTTTCGCCTTTTTGACGTTTTCCGCCTCAATTTCCAGTTTTTCTGCCTTTTTTTCCATTTTCCGCCTCATTTTCCATTTTTTCGCCTCATTTTACCTTTTTCTGGCTCAACTTTCTGTTTTCTGATCAGCCAAACTGGTAAAAATTCATGCAGATTGTCAATGATGTAAAAAAAATTCTGTTTCCAGCAAAACTACTGCAAATTTTTTCCACTTCCAGCAAAATTTCAGCCAATTTTATCCGTTTTCTGGCAAAATTTCAGCAAGTTTTTCCATTTCCATGCAAATTTGATTTTTCCGTTTCCGTTTTTCCGGCCTCTTTTTCCGTTTTCCGGGTGCTGAAATTTTTTTTCCGTTTCTGTTTCCGTTTTCTGCCAAGTGCAAATTTTATTCCGTTTTCCGTTCCGTTTTCCGGCCGCTGGAAAAATTTTTCCGTTTTCTGTAAAAAAAATTTTTTGACACCCTAGTGGTTTCTACAAGCCCTAAAACTTTTTCAGAATTTTTTTATGATTTTTTTGAATTTTTGTCATAAATTGCGGTGACGCAGAAAAATGTATAAATTCAAACATATAGTGAACTTAAAAAGGGAATACATGTAAAAGTTCATACATATAGTAAACTTAAAAAAAGGAATACATATAAGATGTTTGTAACCAACAACTAATTATGTGAGAAATTAACTATAAGAATATCAGGCATAGTGGAACAAGGTACTAGTGCTACAAGCAGTATTCTTGTTCATATATGCATCTTCTGACTCAAATTGACTCAGCCTGATGGTGTCCTTCCAGTGTAAATACAAATGTACATTGATAAGAGAGAAGCCAGCCACATGAGGGGAATGATCAAGAATTGGATGCTTACTCCCGCTGGTTGTGTTGCATGGGTAAATCCTTCAGATTGTTGAATTTACAACCATGTTTTATGTTAAAATCAAATTGAAAAATTGCTGTAAAATAGCAGTTTACAATTCAGTCACATACTCACATTAAACTCAAATGAAAAATTTAAAAAAATCATTTGCATGCTATGTGCTACACTTACAGTCAATTTTTCAAGTGCAATCAGTTACAATGGTAATAGGTGAACAAACTGTCATTTCATTGACAAGTTTTGGTCATTTTTTTATTTTTTACAGGCTTCTTTAGTTAGAAAAATAAAAAAATCATAAGTTTAAAAGTCTTTCATTTTACACTGAGAAAATTGTGTTATGTGTGCATCTTATGGTTGTCTTTCGTGTGTCCAATTTTTGAATGATTTGTGCATTCCGTTGAATTGTTATTGATTAAAATGTATTTTTATGAAATAAAAAATATATAATCCAATTTTTATTTTTAATGTCCGCCGTGTATACCAATTGATAGCTGCATGAAAACTGTTCATTTCCATCCATTAAATAAACAAATAAACTAAACGGTTGATTTTATGTGAATTTTTATCTGCTGAAAATAAAAAAATTCTAAAAAAAAATCCAATTTTGCACTTAAAAATATTTTAAAAATGTTGACAACATCTACAGGATGTACTGTACACAATGACAAACAAAAATTACATGAACAATGCTCTGTTCTTCCACAATGGAAGAAATTAAAAATGAAACATTTACAGCGTAAATTCACTGCACTGGCAAACTTAAAAAAAAATAAAGATGGTGGCCTAAGCTCCACCCACTCATACTATACCTGAAACAAAAAAGTAACCTGATTTAATTCAGTTTACCTCCGGTAAACTGAAAACACCAGTAAACTAGTGTGCGCAGGGCCAATAAGTCATCTAATATTATCTAAGAGTGAAAGCGAGGGTGTTTTTTGATGCTCAGCAACAAGAGCACTTTCTTAAAAAAATGATGCTTACACTTTTTTACGCTTTCCCAGGTATTTTAAAAATGACTTACACTTTAGTATCCACACTCAAAATTTGGAAAGTGTATTTTAGATTACGCTTTCCAAAAATACCGGTATTTTAACAACTCTACTATTTAAGACATGAGTTACTTTGGGAACAGTCTGACGATTTTATTTACAAAAACAATTTTTATAATGAGGCATGTTTATTTTTTTGCAGACTGAACGTTTAACTTTAAAAAAATGTTTAACAACAATGTTATCGGGCAATCTATCACCATCAGCTGCATCTGTCTGGCAGTGGCCACAATCGAAGTCAAGTTTTACATTGATTATGCAGGTAATTCACACACATCACTATTATCATTGAAAAGATCTTTGGGTGATCAAATCATGTTTCAAAATCGTCCAAAATGCATGAAGAGAAAAAATATGTGTCACATGATGTATTGTTAGGTCTATTGTGGTCATATTATGACTGGAGTCATTGGTTAGCAATTAGCATTATAAGCTGTGTCATATCCATTTAATGTCAACTTATTATGTATATCACTTTTTGTCCTGTTCGTGACTTCAAGTGACGTTCAACATTGTGCTTACCCTGTTTCCTCGAAATACCCCCTCGTTTTAGTCTCCCTCGAAATTTTAACTCTGAAACAATCACTTCCCCGGGAATATTTTGAGGAAACACAGTAAATAAAGTTGCAAGATAAAACTAATACATTGACAGTGATGTTTCACACTGTAGAAGTATGTGGGAGCATGTCTGCTGGATATTATATACTACACTAGCATATCATGGCCTAATATTGTGCAGTAGCATAAATAAATAAATGGAAGCTTGTACATTAATAATGTTTCAAAACCAATGAAAGCAATCACTAATATAATGTGTATGTGAAATTGCGTTCTTGCATACAAAGAAATGCAAAATACCAAGTGCTTGTCTACTAGAAATTTTGCTTTTTGATTATTGTGAAATAAATCAGATTTTTTAAAATAAAAATCAGCTGAAAAATAAAGTTCCATTCATTTTTAAATACAAAAGGTCAAGACAGTGTCCAGCAAAGCAAGCATGCAGCGCAAGTCGAGTGGCGCCTCATTCCACTCAACTTAGAGCTCATTTATGAAATTTCCAATTTTTTTGAAGGTTCAGTAGACAACTAGCATAGCGCCATTGTGCAAAAAAAGTACTTGCCTGATTTCTGGAACTCACCAAACCTCATTCCTGGCACTTTGTTTTGGTACTACCTTGCTTCATATACCGCCGCTTTAGTTTCTTTCTCACTTCACACCTCAATCTACAATCAGCCAAAAGCACACGCGCGCTGCACTGCACAGACGTGTCGCAAGGCGCGCAGTTGGCGTGCGCCTCGCTGCCGACGACCGTGGTCAAGCAGTTCATCCGGGGCAGCTGCTACTACAGGGACACGCTCTCCCATGACTTGGGCTGGTTTGTTTATGACCATGGTCCATTGAGCATGTTTCGAGCAAAGAAATGACTCGACCTGAATTGCAACAATTTTCAAGAAAGAAATCAAGTTATAATTTTTTCGACGACGACAACCCAAAAAAATCGACAGGTCAGGCAGCTGGTCGCATTGCAATGAAATTTTGGATGGCGGCAGATTGGCGCACGGCTACACTGTGCCGTTGTGGTTGCAGTTGCGGAATGAAGGCATTTATATAGATGTGAGTAGGTATCACTTAAAAGTTGGAAAGGAAACCCTGTAAAGAATATACTTAATAAGTCCCCTGAGCCCTGAACAGCTATCTTTTATAAGTGACTTATTGTTGATTCTAGACTAGACGTATGTTTCGCATCTGGACGTGAGGAAACAATTCGAGAAGAATTTGACCTGAATATGGCTTATTCAAGAATACCGCAAACATCCTCGAATAAGACCCCCTCTCGAATAACTCCCCCCTTGAATAACTCCCCTAACTTCTGGAAATGTAATTCACTAAGGCGCCCTCTAGATGGGAGGCTGCAGTCTGATCTGATGCACGCTCAAAAATAGCCTCGTTTTTACGGGTTTTATCCAAGATGGTAGGAAAGAAAAATTGACGATAAAAACTGCCCGCCTATAAATATTTTTTTTAGTACTTGTGGGTTCGCATTGGCGCCGCCACAAGAAACAACACAATATCCAATTACATGACTTTCACGGGGCCGCCCAACCACAACGCGGAATGGCGTTTCGATGTGAACGCTGCCAGCGCTCATGACTTCCCTGTCGATTTTACTGACGAGTTAGTTTCATCCCTTGGAATGTTGCCAAAGTGGACAACAATTGTGATTGCGATTTGCGCAGGTCCAATAGAGTTTATTCGATCGGATATACGGGGGACACTGGGTACCTGCAGTATAGAACTGATAGTTCACGCATCAGTTTGACTTTGACTGTGTCAACCTGGACTGCGACAGTAAATTCGGCTGTGTGCGAGAAACGTCGGTTGGGGCAAATCAATCACGCAGAGTTGGTAGAATATTGGATATTTTTAGGAAGATGGAAAATTCTACTACAATTTGCTTTCATAAAGCACATTTATATACCGTATTTCCTCGAAATACCCCCCAGGGGGGTTTATTTTTTCAAAGTGAAAATTTTGAGGGGGATTAAACGAGGGGGGTTATTATTTCGCCAGAAATTTTTTTAAATCCCAGTACTAAATCGTTGCTTGTAACGTACACAGACGTCAAAAAATGCAACAAAAACCGCCATTTATAAGACTCTATAGACTTATATACCGTATTTCTTCGATCATATTGACCGCCAATCAGCCAATGTATTGTTTCATAAGCGGTTTTGGGGGGTCAATGTAAACGAGCACGGCAAAATATTTTTCAGATGATATGCATCATTTAAGTGCCGTCATTCTTTGTGACATGACGCTGCACAATACCGAATGAGTATATAGCGAAAGCAAAACAGGCGGAACAAAAAGTGAAAATAAGATCGAGTGCAAAAGGCATGGACAGATGGTGTGCATATTATGGCGGTCGACATCAAGGGATAAATCGGATCATGCAATGTTACTTTTTTGACACGGCAAAGTATTCGAGCATGGCAATGTATTTTTCAGATGCTCTACAGACCCGCCAAAGTAATCGAGCAAGCCAATCTGAATGAACACGTCAAAAAGATCGAAGAAATACGGTAAGTACGTAGACGGTATAAACCCTGTTCTAACATCACACAGTCATTGTTTTTCATGTGTGTTCTGCATTTCCCGGAGCTTTTGTTATCTACGCTTTCTATACACTGAAATTGGGAGGGGGGGGTATTTCGAGGGGGGGGGGGTTTATAAGTTCATAGTGTCCATTTTGAGGGGGGGGTATTTCGAGGGGGGTATTCGAGGAAATACGGTAGTAGCAAAAGCATTTTTTCCCAATATGTGCTTATTTCAGTTTATCGTTTAGTCAACACATCGCACGCGTTGAAAATACTCACTTTGTGTATAAAAACACTAGCCAACTTGCAGCCATGCCAGCAGAACAATATGAACAAATTGGGAAAGATGCCACCCTACCGCAATCGCAATATGCGCCACATGAAACAGCCCTGGCTTCAGATGGCGGCGTCAGGCAGTGCGCATTCCTCTGCTTGATGAGGGGCTGGTGTTTCATGTTCGCGCATGTGACAAATGCACAAAAATGTCAACTGTACTTTGGTCTGGTTGCGAGCAAAGTGGCGGTGTTGAAGCAGCTGCTGGTTCAAAGTGATGGAGTGAACTTTTATGCAAAACATGTGGTCTGATATTGGCATTTGTCATTTTGTCACTGGAGTGTGTACGACGATACTATATTTTTCTTCGCACACTAATTTACGGTGGCAATTTGTCAAAGTAAACAATAAGCAAAAAATTTTGATAAAATTTCAGTCGTAAACTAGCGTGCGGAGCTTACGTTTTGTGTAGCAGCTCTCCCACAGTTACAATACCTATTTGTGAGCTTCTGTGCCACAATGACAATATCCAAAAATATCCGTAAATTGGATAATGTTTGGAATGTAACTTTTTTACGTAATGTAAACTCGGCGGACATTATGGAAGTCAATGGTCTAAGGAATTTTTGTACGAGTGCATTATAAACTAACGATAGGGTCATATGTGAATTTGGCCCACGTCCAAGTCGCTCTGCGTTTCAGACAAATGAAAGCGAAAAACGCAGGTTCGCGTCACTGTGTATCGCTGTAAATCGACCGGAAATGATCACAAATGGCGGCCCGTACACTAGTTGACACATTTGCGATCATTTCCAGTCGCTTAATTGTATTCCACAGACGTAAGGAGAAACGCAAACGTAAATCCTGCGTCTTTCATCTCATTCATATAATACGTAACCCGACGTGTGCCAAATTAACATACTGGATATCTATCACATTCGTCCTTTTTAGGAATTTGTTAGCACTGTTTGAGCGAAATATCTAGCTTTCCGACTGTGTATTTTTATATCCGTGCTTTATCCATTTATTTTTGACATTTGAAAGTTCAATCGGTTTAAATAAACTGCGAATTGAACGGAATCCGTCCGTTCGAATTCGAATTTGAGACATATCTTACTCGTACATTAAAGAAGGAAAGCTGATTCGTTTCATGTCTGCCGAGTTTATTTTAGAATGAAGATGGGTATTATATGACATGTGATGAAGGGTATTCCAGTGTTCCTTTTTCCTGGATTTTATTATCTTGGTTTCAAATTACAAAAGCATAGGGTAAATATTTTCAAACTAACAAGGAAAGCTTAAAGGTGTGTTAACGTAAAAAAATGCCATTTATGGTAAAACGTTCACATTAGAATCAATCTTTCAATGAAATATTATGTTGACTGTCTCACAGATGATTCCTGTTGTAGATATGAAAGCATCTCAAAAGTTTTTACTTTGCGCAATATTAAAACCTGTCGGTCAATTATTGAATTGAACCCATCTAAAAATGGATGATCACTGTTGCTTCTATGGGGTTTCTAATAACATTCTATCAGAATTAACTCCAAACGCATTTTGAGCATGTGCAGTTGATATTTACAAATTGACAGCTCATTTTATTAAAAGTCGTTTATCTTACCGTTGATTTATCTACCCCCATTTATTTTGTTGATTATTATACCTACCATATTTATTACAGCGAAATGACAAAGCATGTTGTACACATGTCACTATTTATGTAAAACGTTATTAAGCATATTTGTTAAAACATTTTTACGTTTACTCAGAAAATATGTATACTCCAGGACTGAGTAAATATGTTTACGTTTCCTCTGAAAAAACTGTACTCACATTTACATGTACTTTTTGAAAGTACACGAGTACAGAAAAGTATTTTGAGGTAAAAGTGAGAAACATAGGACATTTTCCTAATAAATACTTATTATAAGAAAAACACATACCTACCGTAATTCCTCGAAATACCCCCCCCTCTAATACCCCCCCCTCGCTTGACCCCCCGCCCTCTCGAGACCACTATGAAACAATCACCCCCCCCCCTCGAAATACCCCCCCCCAGATTGAGTGTAAAGAGAACGTACATGACAAATACTGCAGTTTGTGTTCTGCGTAGTGCAGAACACACGTTAAAACAATGTTGGAATAACGTTAGAACAGTGTTTATACCATCTACGTACTAATATTAGTATACAGGAGTTGATACATGTCAGTTATTGATGCATTTTACTACCCCAGCGCACATCACAAACCACGATTTTGCACTAGGATTTCAAAAAAAATTCCTGTGAAATAATAACCCCCCCCCTCGAAATACCCACCTTTCGTTTAACCCCCCCCCCCCCTCTCGGGAGCACTATGAAACAATCACCCCCGGGGGGTATTTCGAGGAAATACGGTATATCGATGTATACCACAGTAAAAATTGAAAAAAAACACAGACTTTTACATTTTCTTTGAGAAAAATCCTACCTTTTACGTTTACTGGGACGAAACACTCACTTTTACGTTTTCTGTGAGAAAACCTGTCACTTTTATTTTTTCCCGGAAAAAAGTATTTTGCACCCCTTTTACGCAGTGTAAAAGAAAAACATTTTTACTTTACGTTTTCTGTACTCAGCAACGAGTTTAGCAATACTTTACGTTTACGTTTACTTTGAAAAAGCTCAGTACTTAAAACAACTCTGGAATTAAAAATGAACCTGCGTAGGGCTCGGTCACGGGCAACTTTCAACGCATCGGCATAGCAACGTCAAAATTGATGGAGTCTGATGAAACCCAAGCCGAAAAATGATAAATTGGTAGTTTTTGTGGCCTCTATGGCCGTTTAATACAGATGGGTGGTTGAGCAATATAGTGGTAGAAAATTGCCAAAAAATCTATTCGGGTGGGCAACAGCTAGTAATTTCTTCATCATTATTTACTGTTAAGCATCGCATGCTGTTCCAAACTATAAAATAGCCATTCTGAAAAATATTGGCTGAGCGCCAACAGCGAAATGGCACCAAGAGTCGAAGCACCATGGCGCTTTTTCACCACTACTAAAATCGCTCTGTGATGATATTGGCTCATCATAACTACCTATTCATGTTGTGAGAGTGAAAACACTTTTTCGCGTGCAATGAACACTGTAAAAAAATGTTTAACAGCAATATTTTCGGGGTATCTATCGCTATCAGTTGCATTTGTGTAGCAGAGACCACATTGAAAATCAAGTTTTACATTGATTATGCAGGTAATTCTCGAACGTATTGACGTATACAGTCATACAGTTGCTGCTTTGGTTTGGTGTTTGTTGGTTTTCAAATGACTAGTGATGGACCATTCGGAAACTGGGCGCCAGGCGCCACGGGAAAAGGGCGCCATGGCGCCTTTCAGAAAGTGGGCGCCAGGCGCCTATGTAGGAGTTTGTAGGTATTTCGAGGAAATACGGTAGGTAGCGCTTAGACGAAAATTAACGATTGAACTTATTTTTGTCACGGGCAATTGCACAATTCTAAACAAATTTACACAATTCTACACAATTCTAAACAAATTTACACAAACAAGAAATTCTGTAAATATGGCAAATGACATCTTCATCAACTGTAGTTGACGGACTGCTCATTCCAGTCAACTCGAATGCGTTAAAAGCAAATTCATCAGTTTTGTAAATTTGGGCTTTAAACACAGTGCGCGTGGGGCCAATATTTACACATTTCCTTTAGCTTCTGTCTCACTTCACACCTCTATCTATTAGGTTGTAAACTAAATAACCTTAATTTTTTTGCGATTTCACAGTCATGCGTCCCATTCTGTTGTACATTGGCGGATAAAAATGCCGTTCGAGTATGTTGGGGTTTGGGGTTGGGGCTATGACAAAATCTTTTTGTTTCTTTGAATAATCCCCCAGTCCCGAGATAAGGGGGGTCTATAAAAACATGGTCATTTTGCATTGCCGATCTTGCTGATTGAGTTAGAAGCTTAATAACTCATTCATTTCTAGGCCAATTTGGACCGTTTAACACTTAAAATGATCGGGACAACCATCAGATTCTATTTTTGAGGTCGTATTGGTGATGCCAGAATTCCTTATGCCGATTTGACCGGTTTTTAGACGAGTAAAATAAAGTTAACTGAACATGCTATCGTTTACTTTACACCACAAGAAGTCGTATACCAAAAGAATGAGTTCAATATCTCTTTCCAATAAAAAGTTATAGCACTTCAAACTTTCGCCTCCCATCCACATAAATAACCGCATGAAGAATGATGTGTGCAATGTCAAAACTCCAAATCCGTTTCTCAGCCGATTTTCACCGATGAACACTTCAAATGATCTCAATAACCTGGAGATCCCATGGTGATGCTCAGGTTATCTCTATGCATTTTCAAAATGATAATTTCATACAAGAGTTCGCAATATTTTCTTGTATGGGAAATTTGATTAAATGTAAACACCTTCCCGTACAAGTTCACCACCCATTCTTTTATTTCACTTCGAATGCAATATCTCCGTCCATGGGGGTGTTATAAAGCTGAAACTTTGTATATATAAAGTTGTCAGACCCCTCTACTCCCCAACAATGGGGGAGGTGCGGCGACTCACTACAGGGTGGGTCGCCCTATATGCAACAATTTTTTTGGCGTTTTTGGTGTCCCAAACAAGTTCACCACCCACTTGATTGGCTACACTACGAGAGCCCTATCCCCAGCTGTGATGGCGGTATGAAGCTGAAATTTGGAGTATGTCTTGCCAACAACCCCCTTCACGATTCACCAGTGGGGCGGCTGCCAGCGACCCACTAAAGCATGGGTCACTGCATATAAAGTTAACCATTTTCTAAAAACTGCCCAAGTGTCCCAAAACAAGTTCATCACCCAACTGCATTAAAAAAATGTTGCAACAACATACCTAATATAAAAATGAATCGGGTTGGAACACTATTTCAGCCAAAAAAAATTTGTTTCAGTAGTGCACCCACCCTGTCCCATAAACAGCTGACTGAAAATTTCACTTTAAACCAATTTTTTGTATCACACTTAAAAAGTTGGTTTACAAAGTTCACTAGGGGAGGGTCTAAGGTTCAAAGTTATGTACACAACATAACCTCTAAAATGCTTCCATAGGGAAATTTACTTGGGGTGGATTCTATGATGTCAAAATGATGTCATTTCAGGAAGAAAATTTGACAAAATTTTCACTTTTTCATTCACCCCAAATAAATTTCCTTATGGAAGCATTTTAGAGGTTATGTTGTTTACATAACTTTGAACCTTAGACCCTCCCCTAGTGAACTTTGTAAACCAACTTTTTAAGTGTGATACAAAAAAATTGGTTTAAAGTGAAATTTTCAATCTGCTGTTTATGGGACAGGGTGGGTGCCCTACTGAAAAAATTTTTGTGAGCAGAACTAGGGTTCATATCTGATTCAATTTTAGATCAGGTATGTTCTCACAACATTTTTTTATAATGCAGTTGGGTGGCGAACTTGTTTGGGTCACTTGGGTTGTTCTTAAAAAAATTATCAAATTTATATGCAGTGACCCATGCTTTAGTGGGTCGTTGGCAGCCGCCCCACTGGTGTATTGTGAGGGGGGTTGTTGGCAAGACATCCCCCAAATTTCAGCTTTCTACCGCCCTCACAGCTGGAGATATAGCCTTCAAAGTGTAGCTAATCAAGTGGGTGGTGAACTTGCTTGGGACACCAAAAACGCCACAAATTTTTTTTGCATATAGGGCGACCCACCCTGTAGTGAGTCGCCGCACCTCCCCCCATTGTTGGGGAGTAAGGGG
Organism: Sphaerolaimus hirsutus; assembly: GCA_964036195.1. Taxonomy (NCBI): domain Eukaryota; kingdom Metazoa; phylum Nematoda; class Chromadorea; order Monhysterida; family Sphaerolaimidae; genus Sphaerolaimus; species Sphaerolaimus hirsutus. The sequence goes on along the minus strand of OZ038450.1, from coordinate 22,269,498 downwards.
GTCTTACAACTTAATTTATACAAAGTTTCAGCCTTATAACACCCCCATGGACGGAGATATTGCATTCGAAGTGAAATTAAAAAATGGGTGGTGAACTTGTCCGGGAAGGTGTTTACAGATGATCTGAAGATTACAGTGGAATCTCCAGTTTATTGTGATCATTTTAAGCGTTGATCGACCCAGATTGGTCCAGAAATGGATGATGAACGGAGCTTCAAAAGATCCGCCCAACGTCCAGATCAGCCGTTCAAAATGACACCTTGTTATAGACTCCCCTTATCTCGGGACTGGGGGATTATTCGAGGAAACAAAAAGATTTCGTCATAGCCCCAACCCCAAACCCCAACATACTTGAACGGCACTAATATCCGCCAATGTACATACAACAGAATGGGGCGCATGAATGTGAAATCGCAAAAAAATTAAGGTTATTTAGTTTACAACCTAATACAATAGGGTGTAAAAAAGTTTTTTTATGGAAAAGGTAAAAAATTTTCACTTCACGGAAAACGGAAAACGGAAATGTAAAAAAAATTTCTGCCGGAAAACGGAAAGGTAAAAAATTCCACTCAGCGGAAAACGGAAAGGTAAAAAAATTATCAGCGGGAAAATGGAAAACGGAAAGTGAAATTTTCACGGAAACGGAAAAAATAAAGCAAAATTTTCACAGAACCGGAAAAAATAGCAAAATTTGCACGGAAATGGAAAAATTTGCAGAAGAAAAACCGGCATGCAGGTTTGCCTGTTTTGGCTTCGATTGTGGTAGCTGTACATTCTGCAACTATGGGATATGCCAGTAACTTCACTTGTAGTTCAAGCTTAACTGAACCAACAAAAATCATCAAAAGGTAGCAAAAGTACACTACAACAACAATAAGAATTTAGCAAAAGTGAACTTTGATGTAACTGAACTATAAAAAGTATACTCAGAAGACTGCAAAGTATGTCCAAAATTACTTATGTATTTGGCATGCAGTTTAACATAAAGATAAAAATATTGCAAAATGAGAATACAGTAGTATGTACACACAACATATGTATGTTCATTTCCTGAAATGTTTTTTCTTTTTTGGGACATCATTGATTCTATAAACAATGACAATGGAGCATTTTCTTCAGAAAAATAGCATGCAGTCAGCTGAGTATATAAGAGAGACACAAGAACCTGGTAGTTATATACACCATAGTGGAAAAAAATAAATACAGATTGGAAAAATAATGGAAAAATGCCAGAAAACTGAAAATCTAGCCAGAAAATGGAAAAATTGCCTGGAAAAAACGGAAACAGAAAGGTACAATTTTTTTCAGCCGGAAAACGGAAAAAAGGGCCGGAAAAATGGAAATGGAAAGGTAAAAAATTTTCAGCTGCCGGAAAATGGAAAGGTAAAAAAATGTTGGCTGCCGGAAAACGGAAAACGGAAAGGTAACAAATTTTCTGATGCCGGAAAACGGAAAATGGAAAGGTAAATAATTTACTGCGGAAAAGCGGAAACGGAAAACGGAAACGGAAATTTGACACCCTAATCTACAACCAGCCAAAAGCACCCGCGCGCTGCACTGCGCAGACGTGTCGCAAGGCGCGCAGTTGGCGTGCGCCTCGCTGCCGACGACCGTGGTCAAGCAGTTCATCCGGGGCAGCTGCTACTACAGGGACACGCTCTCCTATGACTTGGGCTGGTTTGTTTATGACCATGGTCCATTGAGCATGTTTCGAACAAAGAAATGACTCGACCTGAATTGCAACAATTTTCTTTTGGTATCCTACACAGGTCACAACAGTTCGATCCCTGCAGCTTCTCAATTGTAAAGACATGTGCCGAATATCACGTCAATAAAAATAAAAATGAAAGGATCTTATCTTATTACTGAACCATTGACACTTTGTATGGCAGACAAGACAAGTGATAAAGCTGTATGACATTTACATGACATTTGGCACTTTACAGGTTGCGGGACTAGGTACAAATCACTACCAAATTTCCCAAATAGCACACAAAGCAGCGTATTTGTTGAAGATTGTCGAAAGAAATCATGTTATAATTTTTTCGACGACGACAACCCAAAAAAATCGACAGGGCAGGCAGCTGGTCGCATTGCAATGAAATTTTGGATGGCGGCAGATTGGCGCACGGCTACACTGTGCCGTTGTGGTTGCAGTTGCGGAATGAAGGCATTTATATAAATGTGAGTAGGTATCACTTAAAAGTTGGAAAGCAAACCCTGTAAAGAATATACTGCATAAATCCCCTGAGCCCTGAACAGCTCTCTTTTATGGAGCGATTACAGCTCGGGCGTAAAATTCCAGCGTAAAATTCCATCGCAAAATTGATTACATAAAAGTGGATGATGATAAAGGTCTGCAATTTTTCATGGAGAATATGTTTATCAATACCTTCATTGTGTCTGAGAGTCATCATCCACAGTCACTGCAATTTGATTGTGGAAATTCAAAAATTTCTATTTTACGCTGGAATTTTACGCCAGCTGAAGAAAAATCAATTATACGCTATGTCATTGCATGCAATCACCTGGCGTAGAATTGACTTTTCTTCAGCTGGCGTAAAATTCCAGCGTAAAATAGAAATTTTTGAATTTCCACAATCAAAATGCAGTGACTGTGGATGATGACCTTCGGACACAATGAAGGTATTGATAAACATATTCTCCATGAAAAATTGCAGACCTGTATCATCATCCACTTTTATGTGACTAATTTTGCAATGGAATTTTACGCTGGAATTTTACGCCCGAGCTGTAATCGTAGCATTATAAGTGACTTATTGTTGATTATAGACTAGACGTATGTTTCGCATCTGGGCGTGAGGAAACAATTTGAGAAGAATTTGACCTGAATATGGCTTATTCAAGAATACCGCAAAAATCCTCGAATAAGACCCCCTCTCGAAAAACTCCCCCCTTGAATAACTCCCCTAACTTCTGGAAATGTAATTCACCAAGGCGCCCTCTAGATTGGAGGCTGCAGTCTGATCTGATACACGCTCAAAAATAGCCGCGTTTATACGGGTTTTATCCAAGGTGGTAGGAAAGAAAAATTGACGATAAAAACTGCCCGCCTATAAATATTTTTTTAGTACTTGTGGGTTCGCATTGGCGCCGCCACAAGAAACAACACAATATCCAATTACATGACTTTCACGGGGCCGCCCAACCACAACGCGGAATGGCGCTTCGATGTGAACGCTGCCAGCGCTCATGACTTCCCTGTCGATTTTACTGACGAGTTAGTTTCATCACTTGGAATGTTGCCAAAGTGGACAACAATTGTGATTGCGATTTGCGCAGGTCCAATAGAGTTTTTTCGGCCGCATATACAGGGAACACTGGGTACCTGCAGTATAGAACTGATACTTCACGCATCAGTTTGACTTTGGGTGTGTCAACCTTGACTGGGACAGGATATTCGGCTGTGTGCGAGAAACGTCGGTTGGGGCAAATCAATCACGCAGAGTTGTTAGAATATTGGATATTTTTAGGAAAATGGAAAATTCTTTTACAATTTGCTGTCATCAAGCACATTTATATACCGTATTTCCTTGAATTTCCCCCCCCCAGGGGTTTATTTTTTCAAAGTGAAAATTTTGAGGGGGATTAAACGAGGGGGGGTTATTTTTTCGTCAGAAATTTTTTGAAATTCCAGTACTAAATCGTTTCTTATAACGTACACAGACGTCAAAAAATGCAACAAAAACCGCCATTTATAAGACTCTATAGACTTATATAAGTACGTAGACGGTATAAACCCTTTTCTAACAAAACAGTCATTGTTTTTCACGTGTGTTCTGTATTTCCCGGAGCTTTTGTTATCTACGCTTTCTATACACTGAAATTGGGGAGGGGAGTATTTCGAGGGGGGTTTATAAGTTCATAGTGTCCATTTTGAGGGGGGGGGGGGTTCGAGAGGGGGGTATTTCGAGGGGGGTATTTCGAGGGGGGGTATTTCGAGGAAATACGGTGAGGAAAAGCCTTTTTCCCAATATGTGCTTATTTCAGTTTATCCTTTAGTCAAGACATCGCACGCGTTGAAAATACTCAGTTTGTGTATAAAAACACTAGCCAACTTGCAGCCATGCCAGCAGAACAATATGAACAAATTGGGAAAGATGCCACCCTACCGCAATCGCAATATGCGCCACATGAAACAGCCCTGGCTTCAGATGGCGGCGTCAGGCAGTGCGCATTCCTCTGCTTGATGAGGGGCTGGTGTTTCATGTTCGCGCATGTGACAAATGCACAAAAATGTCAACTGTACTTTGGTCTGGTTGCGAGCAAAGTGGCGGTGTTGAAGCAGCTGCTGGTTCAAAGTGATGGGGTGAACTTTTATGCAAAACATGTGGTCTGATTGGTGTTTAAATTGAAATGTGATTTCCTGGTAAATTTGGTACCTATTAATTCATAATAAAATGGGATGCAAAGTATTGGAAGTATACACACTGAAGTGCCTTCATGCCGACGCCGTGGGTCTGTGAAAAAGCCACTTCATGATGCATCACACTTTTAGATATGTCTTTTAGATATTTAATTTGCATGGTTAAAAACTAGGGCTCCATTTTTTTGTCCATTTTCACGGCAGATTTTACAGATTAGATAAAATGTTTTAAATAAATACATACCTATTTACAATTTTTTGTATCTTCTGTCAATTGGCCTTAAATGTTGCACGTGAAATTTTTATGCACACTCTTTTTTGGAAACTTCTCTTCATTCTCTACCAGATAAATGAACTGTTTGAAAACATCATAAAGGTTTTCACTTGTGCGATGCTGGGTCCTTTTCCGTCGAATAAGAATGTGGGAAATATATTTATTCCACAAAAATGTATGTACAAAAATACCTGTACCGTATTTACTCGAATAATCCCCCTGGGTAGATACTTTTGCGTCAGATCTCCTTGAGAGGGGGTACTATTCGAGGGGGGCTTTTCAAGGGAAGAATTATTATTTCGTAAAGCATGTTTCTATCAACTCATTGATTGAAATATGCTTTATTAAAAACAAAACATGCCATTTTAGTTCAAATTAGGTATACCCAATAAAAGAAAAAATTGGGGAAATTAAAGGAAAATTATTCGAGGGGGGGATTGCTTTTCCATCACTCGTCTAACAGGGGGAATTATCCAAGACGGGAATTATTCAAGAGGGGGAATTATTCGAGTAAATATGGTATGCGTGAGGCTGAGCAAGGGCTAGGGCACTGCCACTTGGCAATTTTCGACGCATAGCAACGACGAAACTGATCGAGTTTGCAATCCAAACTGAACTCAAGGACTTAAAGTTGATGGCTTTTATGGCCGTTTCGGACGTCTTATCTATCTCTAGGTCTAGCTTCTTATAGTGATGGAAAAGTGCCAAAAAAAAGTAAAAACCGTAACGGGCTAATCTGCGACGCGACCCATTTCTTCATAGCACTGCACTACATAAAGTGCACTGCTAAAGACAACTGCTTTTCTTAGAATGATTGGTAAATCTGTGCTAAGTGAGCTAGTCAAACGGCACAAAATTCCAAAAGCACCGTGGTGCCTTTACATCACTACTGAAATGATGATATTGATGATATTGGCTCATAGTCAGGTAGTGAGACCATCCATAGTTGTTAAAACGTATTTACATTTACTCGATAAATATGTATACTCGCGTACTGCGTGAATACGTTTACGTTTCCTCCCGCAAAATTACCGGTACTCACATACTCGCATACTTTATGAAAGTACGCAAGTACAGAAAACGTATTTTAGGGGGACAGAAAATGTCATTTTGCCAGACAGAAAGTGACAAACACAGGACATTTACAAGACATTCAAAGTGTCAAAAACAGTTTGTTGAATTACATTTCATGTTTTACAGGGTCTGGGACACAGTTGTTAAAAATACCGTACTTTTTTCTAAGGTATTCAAGATACCTACATGTAAACGTGAAGCATTTATGTTTTACTCACTCTGTGTGAATAGAAAATATAACGAGAAAACTTATGAGTAAACGTGACGTGAGTAAAATACTTTCGGCACAGAAAACATAAAAGTATTATACCTAAGTATTTTTTTGAATTTTTGCACTTGCTTATTTTCACTCAAAATAAATTATTTACATATTTTTGCCCATTTTCACCTTCAAATTCGCATATCTTCAGATTCTTTGCCTATATGATATTTATTCTATACACATAATTATATTTTTGTCCCTTTTTTGGTTCATCCTTTTCTCACTTCCATGCCTTGAAAAAACCTATGTGCCTAAAGGAAATACGTTTTCTTTATTCGAGTACTGTCAAAAATTATATGTAAAAGCGAGCACAGAAACTTTTCTCAGAGGAAACGTAAATGTATTTACTCTGTACTCAAGTACCTATATGTATTTATCGACTGAAAGTAAATACGTTTTAACACCTATGGTCTAGGACTGGGTGGAGTATCCCATGGTGCAGCTCTGGCAAACATAAACTAAGTTATATGAAAATGTTGAAAAACAATATGATTTGGAAATCTGTCGCCATCATCAGCTGCTTTTGTGGAGCGGCGGTCACATTCGGAATCAGTCATCATCACGTTAATTATGCGGGTAACATTTTGTATACTCGAAGGACCGGATGCTATGCATTTTTCTGAAGGAAACACTCCATCATGACGTCATCATTAATAAAATTAAAATAATTTCTGCAAAAAAATAAAAAAACATTTCGGGAAAAAACATTCCTCGTTTGTACGCGACTCCGCCTCTTCTTTTTTCAATATTTTTCTTTTTGTGAAAGTGCATACATAAGTATCCAGTATCGATCAAGACATTTTTTTTGGGCGCGTACTTTGCGGCCCGCCGAGTATACAGATTTGTGCAGTCGCGCGATTTTACAGCTTATTTTTACCTATTTGTCAGTTTTAAAATGAACCAGTAATGTTATTTTCAATCAACTATGAACTACAATAGAACGTAGTCGGTATCACGTATACAAAATAATTGTCAACGTAAATATTTAGCTCCTCAACTGCGTAAATTGTCAACGTAAATAATTGTCAACGTAAATATTTAGCACGTTATAAATAACAACGTAAAACAGACCCCGACCTATAAATAGGTTTTCCGAGATTCTTTCGAAACACTGAATAAATAGGAAAAGGTATTCCGGGGAATCATACTTCCTTCGATTACCGCGATAAGTAGTTCTTTCGATTACAGTTTCCTACACTTAAATATTTCAAAAAAATCAGTTTGTAAATACCTGGCTATACACTGTCAACGCCAGGTCCGGCACCTACTGTCTGAATCGATGCCGAACACTGTATATCCAGCTGTAGTGGGGCCCCACTGTGGGGGATTTATTCAAAATTTTGAGGGGATATACTCGACACCTCTCCACTAACACGAAATATAAAATAATCCACTGTTGGTGGGAATTGATCGAAATTTTGACGGCGTGCGCCCAACAGTATGAAAAAAACACTGGGTGCCGGACTTCGCTTGGACATCGATTTTTGCTAAAAATATTCATGTATGCGGGCCACACACAGGGGTCGCCGACTTTCCCCAGCCCGCACATAGTAGTGGGCGATGTCAAGTACATCCCTCAAAATTTTGTATAAATCCCCCACTACTGCTACAGATTCTGTAAGTAGGAGCCGGACCAGGTGTGGACGGTGTTTATAAGCAGGGCCTGTAAAGAATGACTTTACATCGCTTGATGCCTGGCACTGACACAGCTTGACACAACCTATGCTTAATGCTAATTTCTTAGCTTCTTTCTCACTTCACACCTCAATCTAAACACCTTCCCGATCAAGTCCGGCCCCCCATTTTTTATTTTACTTCTGACGTCCTATCGTCAGTTCTAGGAAGTGCCAGAAGCTGAAACTTGGGGTAGATATTGGCGCAACCCCCTCTACTTTGCTTGAATTGGAGGGGTCGTGGCAACCCCCTACAGGGTGGGTCACCCTAAGTGCAAACAATTTTCATGGCTTTTTTAGTGTCCCACACAGGTCCGGCCCCCACTGATTTCTCGCACTGTGGGTGCGGTACCTCCAGCTGTGCGATGGATATAAATCTAAAATTTTGGGGATGTGTCGCCAACACCCCTCCCCTACTTTACACTGGCCAGGCGGTTTTTGGCAACTCACCACAGTATGGGGTGCAGCATTCAAAATTTTTCAAAACATTACTGTCCCACACAAGTCCAGCACCCAATTGAATTTTAAAAAATAAGCACTTTTGTGTTGTTTCAACACTAAAGTGGTTGATAATGTCAAATAAGCATCAAATATCCTCTATAGATATTGTATCCCACCAAAAACTGCCTACCACATGAACCCATCCCTCCAGTGGCTGACAAAAAATCACTTTTTACAACTTTCTTATTAGACACTTGAACTGCTGGTTTACTATAATTTTTAGGGGAGAGTTCAAGGTTTCAATTTGTGTAAAAAACCTTACCTCCAAAATGCCTTAATAAGAAAATTTGTTTGGGGTGAATTTCGAATTGAAAAAATGACATCATTGCAGGAACAAAAATAAGTAAAATTTACAATTTTAAATTACCCCAAGCAAATTTTCTTACGAAGGCTTTTTGGAGCTAAGGTTTTTTACACAACTTAAAACCCTTAACCCTCCTCTATAAAATATTGTAAACCAACAGTTCAAGTGTCTAATAAAAAAATTGTAAAAAGTGATTTTTTGTCAGCCAATATAGGGGATTGGTTCATGTGGTGGGCAGTTTTTGGTGGGATCAGATATTTATAGAGTATATTTAATGCTTATTTGACATTATCAATCACTTTAGTGTTAAAACAACACAAAAGTGTTTATTTTTTTAAATTCGATTGGCTGCTGGACCTGTGTGGGACAGTAATGTTTTGATAAATTTTGAACGCTGCACCCCACACTGTGGTGAGTTGCCAAAAACTGCCTGGCCAGTGTATAGTAGGGGATGGGTGCTGGCAACATCCCTAAAATTGTAGATTTTTACCCCTCCCACAGCTGGAGGTACAGCACCCGCAGTGCGAGAAATCAGTGGGGGCCGGACCTGTGTGGGACACTAAAAAGCCACGAAATTTTTTGCACTTAGGGTGACCCACCCTGTAGGGGGTCGCCGCGACCCCTCCAATTGATGCGAAGTAGAGGGGGGTTGCGCCAATATCTACCCCAAGTTTCAGCTTCTGGCGCGTCCTAGAACTGGAGATAGGACGTCAGAAGTAAAATAAAAAATGGGGGGCCGGACTTGATCGGGAAGGTGTTTACAACCAGCCAAAAGCACCCGCGCGCTGCACTGCGCAGACGTGTCGCAAGGTGCGCAGTTGGCGTGCGCCTCGCTGCCGACGACCGTGGTCAAGCAGTTCATCCGGGGCAGCTGCTACTACAGGGACACGCTCTCCTATGACTTGGGCTGGTTTGTTTATGACCATGGTCCATTGAGCATGTTTCGAGCAAAGAAATGACTCGACCTGAATTGCAACAATTTTCTTGTGGTATCCTACACAGGTCACAACAGTTCCCTGCAGCTTCTCAATTGTAAAGACATGTGCCGAATGTCACGTCAATAAAAATAAAAATGAAAGGATCTTATCTTATTACTGAACCATTGACACTTTGTATGGCAGACAAGACAAGTGATAAAGCTGTATGACATTTACATGACATTTGGCACTCTATAGGTTGCGGGACTAGGTACAAATAACTACCAACTTTCCCAAATAGCACACAAAGCAGCGTATTTGTTGAAGCTTGTCGAAAGAAATCAAGTGATAATTTTTTCGACGACGACAACCCAAAAAAATCGACAGGTCAGGCAGCTGGTCGCATTGCAATGAAATTTTGGATGGCGGCAGATTGGCGCACGGCTACACTGTGCCGTTGTGGTTGCAGTTGCGGAATGAAGGCATTTTAATAGATGTGAGTAGGTATCACTTAAAAGTTGGGAAGCAAACCCTGTAAAGAATATACTTAATAAGTCCCCTGAGCCCTGAACAGCTATCTTTTATAAGTGACTTATTGTTGATTATAGACTAGACGTATGTTTCGCATCTGGGCGTGAGGAAACAATTCGAGAAGAATTTGGCCTGAATATGGCTTAAAAATATTCAAGAATACCGCAAAAATCCTCCAATAAGATCCCCTCTCGAATAACTCCGCCCTTGAATAACTCCCCTAACTTCTGGAAATGTAATTCACTAAGGCGCCCTCTAGATTGGAGGCTGCAGTCTGATCTGATACACGCTTAAAAATAGCCTCGTTTTTACGGGTTTTATCCAAGGTGGTAGGAAAGAAAAATTGACGATAAAAACTGCCCGCCTATAAATATCTTTTTTAGTACTTGTGGGTTCGCATTGGCGCCGCCACAAGAAACAACACAATATCCAATTACATGACTTTCACGGGGCCGCCCAACCACAACGCGGAATGGCGCTTCGATGTGAACGCTGCCAGCGCTCATGACTTCCCTGTCGATTTTACTGACGAGTTAGTTTCATCCCTTGGAATGTTGCCAAAGTGGACAACAATTGTGATTGCGATTTGCGCAGGTCCAATAGAGTTTATTCGATGGGACTTACGGGGGACACTGGGTACCTGTTGTATAGAACTGATACTTCACGCATCAGTTTGACTTTGGGTGCGTCAACTATGACTGGGACAGGATTTTCGGCTGTGTGCGAGAAACGTCGGTTGGGGCAAATCAATCACGCAGAGTTGTTAGAATATTGGATATTTTTAGGAAAATGGAAAATTCTTATACAATTTGCTTTCATAAAGCACATTTATATACCGTATTTCCTCGAATTACCCCCCGGGGGGTTTCTTTTTTCAAAGTGAAAATTTTGAGGGGGATTAAACGAGGGGAGGGGGTTATTATTTCGCCAGAAATTTTTTGAAATCCCAGTACTGTATCGTTGCTTGTAACGTACACAGACGTCAAAAAATGCAACAAAAACCGCCATTTATGAGACTCTATAGACTTATATAAGTACGTAGACGGTATAAACCCTTTTCTAACAAAACAGTCATTGTTTTTCACGTGTGTTCTGCATTTCCCGGAGCTTTTGTTATCTACGCTTTCTATACACTGAAATTGGGGGGGGGGGGGTATTTCGAGGGGGTGTTTATAAGTTCATAGTGTCCATTTTGAGGGGGGTATTTGAGGGAGGGGGTATTCGAGGAAATACGGTAGAAGCAAAAGCATTTTTTCCCAATATGTGCTTATTTCAGTTTATCATTTAGTCAACACATCGCACCGCGTTGAAAATACTCACTTTGTGTATAAAAACACTAGCCAACTTGCAGCCATGCCAGCACAACAATATGAACAAATTGGGAAAGATGCCACCCTACCGCAATCGCAATATGCGCCACATGAAACAGCCCTGGCTTCAGATGGCGGCGTCAGGCAGTGCGCATTCCTCTGCTTGATGAGGGGCTGGTGTTTCATGTTCGCGCATGTGACAAATGCACAAAAATGTCAACTGTACTTTGGTCTGGTTGCGAGCAAAGTGGCGGTGTTGAAGCAGCTGCTGGTTCAAAGTGATGGGGTGAACTTTTATGCAAAACATGTGGTCTGATAAATATTTATGTGTGGAAGTGTATTGTACATTTGAATTCCTGTGTTACGAATTTCCATGTTCCACTAAACGCAGTACATTAGGAAGCAGTGATAACAATTGTCTGTTGCCAGTGTTCCACAGAACAAAAGTTTGTGCTTCTATACACGGCGGACATAATACTCTGCCCTCGCACTCATTTATGTGTCATGTTGGAAGCGTGCCAATGATGATAAAGCATGCAATTTTTGTATAAAAGATGAATAAATCATTGTTGTGATTAAGTTAATGTATAGTGTCATAACAGAGATGACTTTTTTCAACTTTTTATGAAAATAACATGCTTAAAAAAATAGTTGGCGCGCTTCCAGCGGGAACCACGCGTGCAGGGTGTAAAGTGACTAGGGTATACTAACAATTTCAATTGTAAACTAGCTGTGATGCTTACATTTTGTGAAGCAGCTATCCCACAGCGACAATACCTATTTGTGAGCTTCTGTGCCACAATGAAAATATCCAAAAAAATATCCGTAAATTGGATAATCTTTGGAATGTAAACACCTTCCCGGTCTCGTCCGGCAGCCATTTTTTGATTTTACTTATTATATCCTATCCCCAGTTCTAGGGCGCCCCCGAGGCTGAAACTTGGGGGAGATATTGGCGCAACCCCCCTCTACTTCGCATGAATTGGGGGGGTCGCCGCGACCCCCCCAATTCATGCAAAGTAGAGGGGGGTTGGGATTGGGACCATATCTCCCCCAAGTTTCAGCCTCGGGGGCGCCCTAGAACTGGGGATAGGATATAAGAAGTAAAATAAAAAAATGGCTGCCGGACGTGACCGGGAAGGTGTTTACTATTACTATTGATCACAAGACATGAACCACTTGACTTGTGATGTAAAAGCGCCATGGCACTGGTGCCTGGCGCTAACGCCACCGCAAAAAGCGCCATGGCGCTTCTGGCGCTTGGCACGACTTTGCTCTGGCCGCTGGCGCCATTGGCGCTTTGCGCTAGAGGTCGGAAAAGATCCATAGCGCTTGGCGCCCAAGTCCTGGCGCTTTCTACATCACTACACTCCAAAGAACCCCCTGAAAATACCCCCTCAAAATTTGCATTCTGAAAAGTAAACCTCTTGGGTGTATTTCGAAAATATCGTGTCTTGATATACTCGGTGGACGTGATACTCTGCCCTCGCACTCATTCATGTCTCACGTTGGAAGCGTGCCAATGATGATGAAGCATGCGATTTTTGTATGAAAGATGAAGAAGTCATTGTTGTGAATAAGCTAGCGTATGGCGTTATAACAGAGATGAGTTTTTTCAACTTTTTATGAAAATCACATGCGTAAAAAAATCGTTGGGACGCTTCCAGCGGGAATCGCCCGTGCAGGGTGTAAAGTGACTGGAATATACATTTAATTCATTCCTAAATAAATGTTTGTTTCATCCATTGTTCGTTTCTCCCACCAATCACTTTCATTATTCACTAATTGAGCACTTGTTGGAGCGAGCGGCCGGCCTGGGGGCAGTCCCAGAGCCAGTAAAATGCCCTGCCAAATGTAATGCAAAGTGTCCAAAGTCACGTGAAAAGGGTCCTATATTTTGCAGGGCATTTTGCAGGGTCTGGGAGTGCCACCAGCAGCACGATGTCTCGCTCGACGGACTGCGGCAGGGACGTGTTCGTCATGTTTCCCATGTTTGTCGCTTCAATCATCGATCTGTGCGGGTAAAAGGTTGGGTTGTTTTCCTTCTAAATTGGTCTGGGGTTGGTCCCGCACCGTGTCAAATTTAAACGTCAACAAAGGAAAAAAGTAAACGGTATTATTGTGCAGTGTGGGCATAGCCGAAATCGAGTGTAGCATTTATAAAGGGGGGGGGCATTTATAAAAGTGCCTGAGCACGTGTTTATATCTCGGGAACCGCTTGGCGAAAAATGTTAAAATTTGGATATATACTAGACTAGACGAAATCGATTTTTAAATGTTTTTTTCTATGTAGTTGTGAAATAAAAATTTGAAAGGTCAAAAAAAATTTAAAATTCAGAAACGTTTTCAAAATTGCGAATTTTGGTTAGTGCTTTCAACATTCAATTGACGGATTGATATCGCTGATGAGCATTCTTGTGTATTTGTAAATTATCAAAACTCCATCTGTCATTCAACTTTAATTTTTCAGCAAGCTGTCCCCCACAATACAATAACCCACTTGTGACTCCAGCTGGTGGTATTCCTGTACATTCTCACGCTGCCTAGTGTTTTAGTGGCCGACCGCGACATGCTGGTGAAGTTGTCCGCCATGCGCCGCACGAAGTGCGTGCCCATCAGAAGCACCGATTCCGGCCGGACCAGGCATTTCGGTGTATGTCCTGCGGAATTTATGTTCGAGCAGGGTTTCGGCTGGTTTGATCTAACATTTAGGTTGTTTTTTACAGTCAGCTGTCACTCACAGGCTCTGTAAAATGTCAAATGTCAAGCAACGTGTAAAAATTCATGTAAAATGCCCTGGAAAATTTTACTTGTTAAAATGGCGGTAAGCCGGCGATTTGTCTATGGAACTAATTGGTGACCCATTGGGAGCTGCCGGCCAACACCTGGTGCCAGATCCGCAAAATGAGAAGTGAGAAGTGAAGCGGCAAAGGCGAAGTAAAAGCGCAAAGGTGAAGTGAAATGACAAGTGAATTGGCATATGAAATGGCAAAACCGAAGAGAAATCACTTTTTAGTTTTATTTTTTACTTCGCTTTTGCCAATTCACGTGCGGTTTCACTTCGCCTTTGCCATTTCACTTCTCACTTCTCATTTTGCGGAACTGGCCCCAGTTTCTGTCGTGTCTAGGACATTTCCCAGTCTATAAACAAACTTTCACCATCTACACCAACAAGCATGTAAAAGTGGAAGCCGGACACGAACTAGATGCCACAGCTCTGCGAACTGTCGTGAAGTGGGAAGCAAGAAAAAATTGAAGAAGCAAAAAAAACGATAATCGAAAAAACGTGACAGAATAATTTATTATGAAATTTATCACAAGATTGTATTCATTAAATTATGGTAGGTTTGGTAGTGCAAAAACTTGCTGTTCTATTGAAGGTGCCGTTCTATTGGAGGTATGCCGTTCTATTAGAAGAAATACGGTAGGTGTGCTGTCCGTCGAGTTTACCACTATGCACTAACCTGGTGGCGCAAAGGCAGTCGTGTTGTGAAACTGCAGCATTGGCATCATGCCAAGCTTTGTCTCATTGTTCAAATCGGTTGAAAACATGTCCTGTTCCCTGTAAGTTTTTCCAGAGAAAACCCATCTGTTTCGCAGACAAAATGCACCATATGTTTTGTTTGGATCGGCTTCTCTAAATGCGGTTGAGCGGAATTACAATTTGTTGATTTCTTGTGTGACATTTGGATTTTGGATTTACCTGATAACTTGCGGCCAGTTTTTTGCCGTCTCTACGGGAATTAGCATATCGTCGATATCGATCACGCCCACCAGATCAAATCTGCCAGTTTGTGATCGCATATTAATTTTTGCAAATGATATACACGTCTTGTAAAAAATGGAGTTTTTTGTACCTGTTCAACGTTCTAAAAATGCAATCATTTATTTGAAAGTTGTGCCTGCATCGGTGCCTCTTGACGCAATGCGATTTCGTAGGTAAGTAAATAGTTTCTCCGATTTTATTAGCCACAAAATGGTTAACAAGTGCCATTGTCGCATTGTCTGATTCGTCGAGAATATAGAAATAGAAGTAGGAGGCTCCAAATCTACGATGCAATGATACAAATTGCAAAAGGAGGGGCCACATGACATTGTGACCGAAAATTGGCGCCAGGCAGACTGCGTATGGCTGTCGTTTGTTGTCTGAAAAGAAGCAAAAAAACAATATTCAGATGCCATCATTTGACCATGGGGAAGCGACAAGAGGTGACAGAACTGACACCTACATACACCTCCCCGCTCAGTTCCGGCACCCATTTTTTCGATTTCACTTAACAGTCGCGATATCTCTATCTCTATCAGCTTATGTGGATGAAAAGTTAAAAAAATTAGAAAACGATTTGGAATTTTCAAATTTTTGTTTGCCATCGTAAGGCCGGAGTAACAGCACAACGACAAATCGGAGCTGAGGCGACAAATTACAAATACTCAAGAACGCTTAGAGATATCCATCCCCAAATTGAGATGTTGAAAGCACTAATGGATATCTACATCGTGTCCAAAAATTATCCAAAAAGCTCCAGTGGTTCTTAAGATATCAATCAAAAAGAACAATTTCGCTATTTGTCTGCAACATTTCTCGTTCCAATTGCCGACAAGTAGCGAAAGTTTCATTTTCAATTTATATTTCAAAAACCACTGGAGCTTTTTGGATAATTTTTGGACACGATGTAGAAATCGGTTAATGCTTTCAACATCTCAATCTGGGGATGGATGCAACAATGGATTTTGTGGTGAAATTTTATGCTTGAATATTATGTGTGCTGTAATCGCACCTAATCGCATAGAACTACCACATTTCTTATATTAGAAGGGTGGGTGTCCAATAGAAGGTACACTTTTTAGACTTGATTTGGACCAATGATTTAGTGATTTCTAAGATTAAATGTTCAATCATTCTATGACTAGGGTCGTTGACTTTGAAAAACCTTGGCAGAACTTGACAACAATACGCTGATAAAATGGCGAAAATAATATAAAGGCAGCTTCCAATAGGTGGGTAAAAAAGTAAAAAAAAAGCACCCATCTATTAGAAAAAATACGGTATTCACTATTGTATTCACATACTGACGTACATACATTCAATCACGATTTCACTCACCCTTCCCTGGCAACCTTGTAACCCTAATCATATCCCTTTTCGCGATATCTCTTTCCAGCCTTCCCAGCTTTGTAACGGAGACAAAGTGTGCGTCAACACCATTTTGACAGTGTACCATGTATGGTGGATCCACCTTTGCCTTGAATGGTGCTGTTCCCGACAGCCTGGGTGCAGTCCCAAGCCCTGTTGATGGGAGTTAGATGGGGATTAAATGAGTTAGATGGGCGGCAAACACAAAGACATAGACGTCTATGCCTTTGTGTTTACCGCCCACTGCATAGCCGGTGTGTCCACTAATATCATTTTACCATGCAGTCAAATTCAGGCGCTGACGATGGAAACGAGCCAGCTGCCAGCGTCGCTGAATAGCGAGCTATGTTTGATTAAATGATACACATTTATCGATACAACATGTAGAAAATCGCCGTTTATCCGCAGACTCTCTCTAAATGTGTAATGGGTTAAGATCAGAGTTGTTAAAAGTACCGAACTTTTTTCAAAGCATACGTAAACGTAAGGTATTTATTTTTTACTCACCCCTTGAGTACGTGAAAAAGTCAACTACAATTTTTTACTTTTACCCATGAGTAAATGTGAGTCAACATACTTTTCCCTCCGCAAAACATCAACGTGAGTAGTTTTGAGAAATGTAACTCCAATTTTAACTCAAAATCACAAATTTTCTTAACTTTTGCTAATTTTGAGCAAATTTTGGGTAGATATGTACTTATATATTCATTTTCGATAATTTTTCCAATGTTTTTAGCATATTCTCTTGTTTTATCCTTCTTTACATTCAAAAATTGACAAAAAAAGACTATCTGAAATCCGTTTTCTGTACTAGCAAACTTTCAAAAAGTATACGTAAAAGCGAGTACCTGAACTTTTTCAGAGGAAACATTCAAAGGATTCAATGTATTTACTTTGTACTCGAGTATACGTATTTATCGAGTAGGTAAACGTGAATACGTTTTAAGAACAATGGTTTAGATGTGTACCGGAACAGGGAGTTAAAAAAAAAATGATCGACTTATGTTAGTGCTAGGGTGTCAAATTTCCGTTTCCGTTTTCCGTTTCCGCCTTTCCGCAGGAAAATTTTTTACCTTTCCGTTTTCCGTTTTCCAGCAGCCGAAAAATTTTTACCCTTCCGTTTTCCGTTTTCCTGGCAGCCGAAAATTTTTT
Organism: Sphaerolaimus hirsutus; assembly: GCA_964036195.1. NCBI lineage: Eukaryota > Metazoa > Nematoda > Chromadorea > Monhysterida > Sphaerolaimidae > Sphaerolaimus > Sphaerolaimus hirsutus. The sequence continues at coordinate 22,251,979 of OZ038450.1, read as the reverse complement.
ACCTTTCCGTTTTCCGTTTTCCGGCAGCTGAAATTTTTTTACCTTTCCGTTTCCGTTTTTCTGGCCCATTTTTCCGTTTTCCGGCTGAAAAATTTTTTACCTTTCCATTTCCGTTTTACCAGGCCATTTTTCCATTTTCTGGCTCAATTTTCAGTTTTCTGGCATTTTTCCATTGTTTTTCCAATCTGTATTTATCTTCAATTGGCTCATCCCATTGTGTTGTTTTTGTCTCTTGGAGCAGCATTGACAACTGGGATTTCAGGGTCAGTGAAACAGGTGCTGTGAACCCAATTGGGTCATATGCTGACACCAATAATTTATTCAAGTTTGTCTGGTTGGTGTTGTGATGCTGTCAATTTGCAATTTTGGTGTTGATATTGCCAGCATGTCTGTTTGGTGATTTAATTTCATGCCTATTACTGTGACAATTTCATTCACCTTTGGACTCCTGTCATTTTCTGCTATTTCATTCATGACTGATCTGGAGTTTGACAGCCATTCCCTCATGTTCATAGAACATTGGTTAAATAAAGCTTTGACTTTGTAATATAGTTCTAAAGCTTCAACTTCATTTGTGACACTCATGATGAAGTTATTGACGTGAATGTTGTTTATTATCATCACCAACTGGTTTTGTTCCCCTTCATTTTCTTCATATTCATTCATGTTGTTTATTGTCACATTTAAATGGTATTTTATGACTGCTCCCAAAATTGATGGGCTGCAGACAAGTCCAAACAGTACGCGTTTTAAAACGAAGTACTATTAAGTTATTTTCAGTTACTGGTTTTGAGGCATCTTTCAGCCAGAAAAATCGTGTGTAGTCTCTAGCTTGGTCATGCAATCCTATTTGCAAAAATGCCTTTTCAATATCAGCAATTAAATCTAGATTGCCTGCCCTGAACCTCAGGAGTAGGCCCAGTGCTAATGGTGTTGTAATTGGTCCTCTAAAAAGGCACTCGTTGAAACTGGGCTTACCTGCCGACCCATCGTACACGATTCTGCATGATGTCGCTTTGCCTGGCATGATTACTGGCTGGTGTGGCAGGTAATGAATCCCCTTGTTGTCTGTTTTGTCATCACAGATCTCAATTATTCCCTTTTCTAGTTGGTCATCCAAAACTTTCCGGTATTGTTCGAATAAGTTTGGATCTTTGTTGAATCTTCTTATCAGTGATTTAAACTGCACCAAGGCTTCTGCTTTTCCCGTGGGCAGGTCACTGATACTCTCTTTATACGGCCAGTCAATATAGTATTGTTTGTTGTTGTTATTTAATTTTATGCTATTTATTATCATCACCTCTGCAATGTTGTCATCAATTGCATAGGGGTCATCAGTGATTCCCACTGCTTCTAGACTGTGAAATTGTTGTAGTGTTTCCTTTCCTATGGCCACTATGACTACTTTTTGATGATTTTTGTTGGTTCAGTTAAGCTTGAACTACAAGTGAAGTTACTGGCATGATCCATAGTTGCAGAATGTACAGCTACCACAATCAAAGCCAAACAGGCAAACCTGCATGCAGGTTTGCCTTCTGCAAATTTGTCTATTACCGTGCTAATTTCACTTTATTTTTTTCCGTTTCCGTGAAACATTTGCTTTCTGTTTTCCGTTTTCCGGCATTTCATTTTTCCGTTTTCCGGCCGACAACCTTTCCGTTTTCCGTTTACCGCTGAGTGAAATTTTTTTACCTTTCCGTTTTCCGTTTTCCGGCAGCAATTTTTTTTACCTTTCCGTTTTCCGTAAAGTAAAAAAATTTTACCTTTCTGTTTTCCGTTTTCCATAAAAAAATTTTTTTGACACCCTAGTTAGTGCAGGTCTTACACCATCTACATACCGTATTTCCTCGAAATACCCCCCCTTCAAATACGGTAAGGCTTATTGTTGCATTTGCCAACGTACGTTACAAGCAACAAATTAGTACTGGGATTTCCAAAAATTTCTGGCGAAATAATAAGCCCCCCTCGAAGTACCCCCCCCCCCCCGTTTAACCCCCCTCAAATTCTCACTCTGAAACAATCACCCCCGGGGGTATTTCGAAGAAATACAGTAGTTAAGACTTACCTGATCACTGGTGCTTGCTGTTAATAATCGTTTCTCTTCATTGTGGCGTCGCAGACTCGTTGACAGGTTTTTTAAGTCTGTGGCATACTGAACATTTAATATCCAAAAGTATTTCAAATTCAGAATTTTATGGGCGGAATTGCCATAATTACCCTAAGGCCATAATTACCCTGTAATCATATAAAACAAGTTTGCTAACAGATAAATGCGTACTGAAAAGTTGAGTTGACAAATTATGGTGGAAATAAGCACTTGATTACTTGATCCAGATGATTAACGTGTTGAGTTTGATATTTTGGTGAATTTGTCATCTTTTAATGCATTCTTAAGTATCACTTATTTCTGCTTCCTGTGGTTATTGGATATGTGTTCAATTGTATTTATTTGACATTGTGAATAGTTGATTAATCAAAAGACCAACGGTAAGTTTTGTTAGAAAAAGAAAATGCACTTTCTGTCTATTGAGGGTTTTTTCAAAATTGGATACCTGTGTTGTTGAGTTGTTGTGTGAAAAAAATTTGAGTAACTCTGTTTCTATTCCTGTGTTTTGGTGCAAACTTGAGTTTTTCATAAAATGCAAGTTTTTACCCAAATACAGTGTTTACATTCAAAAACAGTGGTTTTCTCATTACAAATTGTTTATGCATGTTCAGGCTTCCAGGGACCATGTAAGATATGCTAAAAAATGTCAACAGTCATGTAAAATGCCAACATAAATTTTTAACTGGGCTTTTTAATGACATTTTACTTCACTGGTTTCACTTGACTAACTCGGATTTTGACCCATTAGAGTTATAAGTGACTTTATGAGTGACCAGGTGATGCTTTGGGGTTAGCTCTCAGCTCTGTGCAGTGTGCTGGTGGTTGCAAGTGCCTTTATCGATCAGTCAATGTCATCTGTCAATCACATCAGTGTCCAATAACTAATCATCATTGTAAGAATGACCAGGTGCAGTGGATGAAAATTCTTTTTTTGTCACCTGTTATTCAATTTGGATTTTGGACCCTTTGTATGCATCTGTTGATATGAACTTATGCACATTCTTTTTTTTCAGTAAAACACAGCACAGTATTGCTCAAATTCAATGAAAAACTCAAGAAACTTTTCTGTGTTTCCGTGTTTCTGTGTTTCCGCGTTTAAGTTTTTCCGTGTTCTCCAATAAAAACTCATTGAGTTTCTGTGTTCTTTCCAACGTTGGTAGTAGTCCAGTAGTCCACTTGCTGGGATCAGCTTCCCATTGAGCTCACCCATTGCGTTCATCCTTGGTCGCTCAGTTTGGAGACTCGATAGGAAAAGAAGGGCAGCGAGACCGGTGCCAATTACCATGACAATCAAAAATATCTTCCGACCGCGTGTGGATATCATTCTGATCGCTGATCCAATTGTCATTGAAGTTCGGCACAGGATTAGTGATGTAAAGGCACCGGGGCACCGGTGCCCCGGTGCTGGGCACCGAAGGGCACCAGCACCGGTGCTGGTGCGGTGCCATTGCAATCTTCAGGGGTGCCATGCCGGTGCCGGTGCCATTTTTTTCCGAATAGCACCGGTGCCGGTGCGGTGCGGTGCCATTTTTTTGCCGGTGCCAAAGGTGCTAGCACCAGGGCCAAAGTAAAAGGCACCGCGAAACGCACCGGCCAAGGCTTCATGTGCTGTGCAATTTTGTCCAAAGTATGTGCTTATTCATATTTCAAAAAACAGTGATATATTTACCCAACCATTTTTGCCTATTTTGTAAACCTCCCATCAAATAAATATACCCACTGTGAAATCCATTATACCCGATACGTGATCTGATGAGCGAATCTAAAATTTTGTTGAATTTTAATTAATTTTTATATTTTATATTTATCTTACTTTTTTGTTCAAAATTTGTTGTCAGTTTATGACAGAGATGGTTCCATTCTCTGTACAGCAACGACTCCGATCAGTAGACAATAGTGGCTATGGACATTGTAGTGAATTAAATATTTTATCTTTCATTTGTAATCATTGTAATTGCTTCATAAAAGTGATTGCCACATCATTCTGATCATTTTAATTGCTCAACCATCAAAATCGGTTGAAAATTCATGGAAATATGCACTTCCAAAGGTGAGACCACTGAGAAACTGCCCGATATTTACTTCAGAAATTCCAGCCCGGTGCGGTGCCTTTCGGTGCTAGCACCGACAACCCGCCGGTGCCCTTCGGTGCCGGTGCCATTTTTTTCCAAAAGGCACCGGTGCCGGTGCGGTGCGGTGCCATTTTCTGGCCGGTGCCCCAGGGTGCCAGGTGCCCTTTTCATGTGTTGGCAAAGGTGCCGGTGCGGTGCGGTGCCATTTTTCCCGGTGCCTTTAACATCACTACACAGGATAATGACTGCCGTTGAACTAATTCGTTGAATTACCGTATTTCCTCGAAATACCCCCTCAAAATGGACACTATGAATTTATAACCCCCCCTCGAAATACCCCCCCCCCCAAACATAGTGTATCGAGATCGTAAATGACGAAAAAGCTGCGGTTTGTGATCCGGCAGCAATGCAGCACACACGTTAAAAACAATGACAGTTTTATGTGAGAACAGTGTTTATTATACCGTCTACACACTTATAAATACAAGTCTATAGTCTTATAAATGGCGATTTTTGTTGCATTTTTCGACGTCTGCGTACGCTTAAAACGACAATTTAGTACTGGAATTTCAAAAAATTTCTGGCGAAAAAATAAACCCTCCCCCTGGAAATACCCTCATCGTTGCACCCCCAACGATGGCAAAAACACACATATTCAATACGGAAACTCAATGAGTTTCCGTGTTTTTGTTTAACACAGAAACACGGAAACTCAACAATTTTGAAAAACACGGAAACTCAAATGAGTTCTTTTTTGGAGAACACGGAAACACGGAAACACAGAAAATACGGAAATGTTTTTTGAGTTTTTTTATCCAAGCAATTGAAGGCACAAGATTTGAACTGAACAATGTGTGTGTGTGCATACATAAGGTATGCATGTATTTATGTATAGTATGTAAATATGTACATAGTATCCAAGTTTAATGATGAAATAAATATCCAAAAAATAATGGTGTCCGCATCTCCTGGTGGTTTTGACAATTTAAGGGACTGTGATCGAAGTGTTGAGGAGTGTCCACCAGGGTCTGCTAGCTCGCACAATTGAGCTGAGGGCTCCTCACCTCCCAAGCTGTCAAAGGTATTGGTCACCAATTTGGAACTACCTCCAGTGAACTAATGAAAATTTCCCAATACACGACAAAACGCATGCAAAACAAACATTTGATCAGAAAACCACTGTTTCAACAGTAAAATGCTGTAAAATGCAACTTTTTGTAAAACAACTCGAGTTTTTACAAAAAAAACCCTGAGTTTTTATCAAAAAACTTGAGTTTTTACTAAAAAACTTGAGTTTTTGTCAAAAAACTTGAGTTTTTACCAAAAACACAAGTTTTTTTCAAAAAACACAGAAATAAAACACAGAAACTCAAGTTTTTTTTGGTGAAAAAAACTCAAAACACAGATATTCATTTTTGAAAAACTCAAAATACAGAAAGTGTTTTTATTTTGAGAACCCACTCATCGTTGTACCCCCTCAAAATTCTCACTCTGAAAAAATAAACCCCCTGGGGGTATTTCGAGGAAATACGGTAATTGCTTGCACAATCTACCATTCACCTTTGAAGTCGAAACCATGTCGCGTACTTCGGCGATCGCAACCACCGTATTTCCTCACAATTAATTCCCGTGGGGTTTATTTTTCAGAGTGGAAATTTTGAGGGGGGTTAAACGAGGAGGGGTATTTCGAGAGGGGTTTATGATTTCACCAGCATTTTTTGAAATCCCAGTACTAAATTGTGGTTTGCAACGTAGACAGACGTCGAAAAAGCAACAAAAATCCATGTATAAGACTTTCCTTTTACGTAGGTAGACTGTATAAACACTGCTCTAACATAAATTAACACAGTCATTGTTTTAAACGTGTGTTCTGCGCTTCCCGGATCACAAACCGCGGCTTTTGTCATCCACGTTCTCTATACACCATATTAGGGGGAGGGGGTATTTCGAGGGGGTTTATAAATTCATAGTGTCCATTTTGAGGAGGGGGGGGGGGGGTCGAGGGGGTATTTCGAGGAAATACGGTATTTTCTGTTCCTTCAATGGTGCTTTTATCTCATTTAAGTAATATTTTAATGGTCGTCTAGTGATGTAGAAGCATCGGGGCGTTTACGTAAGCGCCCAAAGCGCCGCAGTGCTTTTTGTATCCCATAGCAGGGTTGTCAAAATCTCAGAAAAAAATTGAGAATAAAATAAAAATAAAATGGAAAATTTAAGAATGGGATAAAATAAAATGGAAAATTTCTATAAAAAAAATTGTATAAAAATTTGAATTTTTGTAAAATTATTGGAAAATTGTATAAAAATTTGTATTTTTGTAAATATGTATAAAAATTCATTTTTTTAATTTAAATTTATCCATGCTATTCACGATTATTCACAGAACTGGGGGCAGTCCTAAACTGTAAAGTGTCAAATGTCATGTAAAATGTCATGCAAAGTGCAATTGTGATGGTGAATCTAAAGTAAAGAGTCAATTGTCATGAAAAATATAAATAAAAGTGTCAATTGTCAAGCAAATTGTATCCAAATCGTATGTTTTGTGTCAAAATATTATGTTCTGTATCCAAATCTTGTTATTTTATGATCCAAATCTTATGTGAACATTTGGATACAAAAAAAATATTTGAATACAGAACAAGCTTTGGATACAAAAAACCCATAAGATTTACACAATTTACACCTTGCATGACATTTGTCATAACAATTGCCACTTTACTTGACATTTGACATGACACTTGACATTTTGCATGATAATTCACACAACTTTACATTTGTCAGGACAACTGACACTTTACATTTTACATTTAACAAAAGCACCCATCACTCTCCAGTAGTCCTTTTACTGGAAATGCACACCATTGTTATCAATAATTAGTTTACACTTGCAGTTAGCTAACAATACCTACTGCATGCAGCTTTTGTAAAGTAATGGAAACATTCGTCACATGTTTTTCATGTGAAGGTATAATTGGGGAGTTCCATTCCAAAAGTTCACAAGTGCCAAATCCAGAAAAATCAAGTTAAGCGTGGATTTGACCGCCATGTATAGTTTTTCACATTGTAGAAAAAAAATCAGCGTTATAGTCCATTTTGTTCCCGAGATACAGTGGTACCGATTTTCAAAAAAATCTCAATTTTCACATTGAAAGTTCACATATCTATGACCAGTCCCCTATGAAAAACAGGACTTTCACATCGAAAATGCATAAATCCATCTCAGACCGCCGGAGTTTCATACAGAGTTGCGAAAGTGTATTTACACTTATCCGAAATACCCAGGTAAATGGGTATTTATATTTACACTTACACTTACACTTACACTTTCATAAAATACCCGTACACTTTTTTTACACTTTCCTTGGCAAAATACCCAGGTACAGAAAGTGTATTTTTTTCCTTTCAGATGGCCCTGTTTTATGCTTTTGAGAAAGCATAAAACAGGTTCATGTACAAAAAATAACTGCACAGTGCACATATGCAGTTATGCATCAGATGTAGAAAATATGGCAAATGTGCAAACTAGCACTATCTCTGACCTTTGAGCAGTACTCATGGTATTCTACAGTTTCATCATACTTTCATAAAAAGGACAAGATCAATGAATTCACCAGCTGGACACAAAGTTAACTGGCTTTTGCATTGATATTTGCTGAATGTACATTCTTGCATTTAAACAGTGTGTATCACATTGCTTAATCAGTAAAATATCAACACTGAAAAAGTGCCATTATTAGGCAACTTCATACCACTAAATTTGTTACAGTCTGAAATGTTCCATAATTGGCAGTAAAATGTGAAATAATGAATGAAAATGATAGATAAATTGATCTAAAAGTGAAAACAGTGGTGTTTTCTAATACTCACCAGTGAGAGCTCTATCTAAAAAAAATTTTTACACTTACACTTTTTTTACACTTTCCTGAGTATTTTAAAAATACCTTACACTTTTGGTATCCATACTTATAATTTGGAAAGTGTATTTACACTTACACTTACACTTTCCAAAAATACCAGTATTTTAACAACTCTGGTTTCATCTAATGCACATATATAAAATATAGTTTAATTTCCAAAAATGCACGCGTGCTTCGGAGCGGCCGCGAAGAGCTGGCCGGAATTCCCATACAAAATAAAGTTTCATTTCCAAAAATGCATACGTGAATTTCCAAATCTATTTTGAACTATAAATCAAATATGCGTGTATATATTGATCTGAAAATTTAGGTAGAGGTACTTTTAGACACGGGCTTTGCAGTGTGTAATTCGTTTTTGCCTACGATGCACCGTTGAGAAGTTATTTAACATTTAATTTCAAATGTTCAGATTTGTTCCCAATTTCGGGTGACTTACAAAATCTCACATAACTCCCTAAATATTTCCCGCCCAACAAAATTTGTATATCTCCACACAATTATTTTTACTAAGAATTGTAGGCTCAATCAGAAAGCAATTTTTTTCGAAATTTAGTAAAAAGGAAGGAGAGCGTAAATAAATTTGTAAAATTAAAGCTCGTTGAGGATGAGCAAACTTGTCGTACCGTAGCAAACCGTTCATTATCTGTAATATAATACTAGAAAATAACTCATTTTGTCACCGTGCTCTTTGGGGTTTTGCGCAGATGCCCCATGCGTTTTTCTTCGTGTGTATCACTATCGGATTTTCGTTTAAGTAACATTTGTCTATATTTGGCTGCTGTCCAAAAAGTCATGTTGCCGCTCTCGTGAGTTTTAAAAGTGCCATTTGAGAGTCGCACCTCTTTACAGATTACTTAGTATGATATTACTGCATATTTTACTCGATTTACTGCCCGGCTTTTCACTTTTCAAACCGCTATTATAAGTTGCCTACCGTACCTAGGGCGTATACTTTCCCGAATGTTTTCAAAAACGCAAATTTTCGCAAAGTTTCATCCATGTTTGTACGAATTTATGTATGAAAGTTCCCTTTTCCTGCCTCTTATACGTTCTGTCTCTCACGCAGGCACTCTAACTTAAAAGTGGTCACTTTAAAGTTGCAAATTGTCCGCTGCGAGCGGGCGGTATGTCGTCCACTTGGGGCGCGCTGCCGGCGCACGCGGCTCCATCGTCGTCCGGTTTTGTGCCCGCTTTCAATGCGGCTAATGTGAGTTTTGGAACAGTGCCAAGTGGATATTATTTTGTTTGGTTTTGTGTGATGCTGGCTGTTTTTATGTGGAGGGCGTATTTTTGTTGTCGCCCCGCTCTTTGCACGGAGGTCGGATCATGACCCCTCCACGGTTTTGAGCGACTTTCGTGCTGTTTCGTTGTGAAAACTATTTATATGTTGAGTAAATCGATGAAAAACACATTCATAAGACCTATTTGCGACAAAAACGTTTGTCCGCTTTACGTTATACACCGCCAGCCAAAATTCATCCGTAATGTTGACAAATGATAATTTTTGCACATGCCATTTTGCCATTGGCGCCACAAAATGTGTCGCCAGCCACATGTATTCAAATTATCCCAAGTGTGAGTTAAATATCAAAATTTTCCATCGACTTTCTCAGCCAAAACGTCGCATCAGAAGCGTGTGACCGCCCCTTTAGCATCATAATATGTAAACCAACCACAATCTTATCCCCCCCTCTCAGCTGGGCACAGTAGCCTCCCCCGCGCTGGACGAGAAAGCGCGCAAATGGCAGCAACTCCAAGCGAAGCGCTACGCCGAACGGCGCAAGTTCGGCTTTGTCGACGCGCAGAAGGAGGAAATGCCCCCGGAGCACGTGCGCAAGATTATCCGCGACCACGGCGACATGACCAGCCGCAAGTACAGGCACGACAAGCGCGTCTACTTGGGCGCGCTCAAGTACATGCCGCACGCGGTGTTGAAGCTGTTGGAGAACATGCCCATGCCCTGGGAGCAGATTAGGGATGTCAAGGTGGGTTGATCGGTTGAGCAGGGTTATTCAATGGGGCGCGGCAAATTGCCCAGCTAGCTATCACTTTCAAAATCAATAGTTCATGCCTGTTTTCTTCTATTTTTGGCTCCATATGTGCTGGACTGCTGGTATGCCGATTTTTAGCTATATTTCCCGTATTTTAGCTATTTTCCCGTTTTTTAATACTATTTTTCCCGTATTTTTGCTATTTTTCATCCTTTTCTGTATTCTACATCTTGTACAGGTGGCTTCTCCCCACCCATTTTCCATCAATTCCATGAACAGCTCAAACACCCCCACCCCGATGCAGGTGCTCTACCACATAACGGGTGCGATCACGTTCGTCAACGAGATCCCCCGCGTGGTGGAGCCGGTCTACATCGCCCAATGGGGCACCATGTGGATCATGATGCGGCGGGAGAAGCGCGACCGACGGCACTTCAAACGCATGCGGTTTCCGCCCTTTGATGATGAAGAGCCGCCGCTGGATTACGCGGATAATATTTTGGATGTGGAGCCGCTGGAGCCGGTCGGTTGTTTTTGTCGGCGGATTGTTTTGATCTGTTTTGTGTGTGAAGTTTGTGTGGGGAAGTTGTAGGGTTCAGACGAGATTGACTTTTGGGGATCATGATCGGGATTGGTTTTTTGAAATTTCGGGATCGGGATTGGCCTTTCGGGATCGGGATTGGCTTTTGGAGATTTCGGGATCGGGATCGGGATTGGCGTTTTTTCTGGATCGGGATTTAGGCCTAAAAATTGATTTTCGGGGTTTTCCCCCTGTTGTTTCACAAAATGACCAAACACATCAAAAACAATGGATGGCAGAAACGTTGGATTAAATTGGCATTCAAAAAAATGCTATAGATTCATTTAGGCACTGCGTAATGGGGGCCTGGCATTGGCATTCCTACCATAACCCATCTGAATAATGAACCAAAAATTATTCAGTTTGTCATCATAATATTTTGTTTTTACTATGGAATAATACATTACGAAATCTATCACATGAAATTATGGTAGGATTCTGCACATAATTTGCGTTCCGCCTAGTTTAAGTTTAAAACACAAATTTTCACTTGAAATGTCTGTTCGTTCATTCGTTTTGCGGGAAAATTCCGCAAAATAATCTCTTTGCACTTTGCAGGTGCAAATCGATCTCGACCCAGAAGAGGATACTTCTGTTGCGAAATGGTTTTACGACAGCAAGCCGTTGGTGAACACAAAGTGCGTTTCATTTCATATCATGCACCTAATCTAACAGTCGCGGTCGGATAGATTTTGTTTCGATTTGTACTAGGTTCACTTTCTCGTTAAAAAGGGTTGGAAAACAAAAAAAATCCCATGGTTCCTGCTATGACCGGCGTATTTTGAACGTTTTTTTTAAAGAACATCGCTTTAAAAAAAACAACCGGGTAGAAACGTTCTTCCATCCATTGTTCCAACCTAAGGAGCACGACCTAGCGAACCACAAATCATTCCTTTCAAAAACAGATTCGTCAACGGGTCCACGTATCGACGGTGGGCCTTCTCGCTGCCCATGATGGCCACCCTGTACCGCCTGGGCAACCAGTTGCTCACCGATTTGGTCGACGACAACTACTTTTACCTGTTCGACATGAAGTCGTTTTTCACGGCCAAGGCGCTCAATGTGGCCATACCGGGTGGCCCGAAATTCGAGCCGCTGATAAAAGAGATGAATAGAGAGTGGGTTTTATTTTGCTTTAGTGGGTCGTGTTAAAAAGGTTACCTCTGATGTCGCGCGACTTTGTGAACATCGAATGTGTTGACAATTGAACATGTATTTTGATAACATCTCGTTTTAAAGTGTTTATTTAAAAAATGTGAACAATTTGGGAAGGGGATGCGCGGCAACCTATAACAAAGCAAATTTGTTTTGGCAAATGGTCAACATACAAATCACCCCCCCCCCCCCTCCCGCAGAGACGAAGACTGGAACGAGTTCAACGACATCAACAAGATCATAATCCGGCAGCCGATTCGCACCGAGTACCGGATCGCGTTCCCCTACTTGTACAACAACCTGCTGAACATCTTGCCCATCGCCGTGTCCTGGTACCACACGCCCAACGTGGTGTTCATCAAGACCGAGGACCCAGGTGCCACTCCCAGACCCTGTAAAACGCCGTGTAAGATGTCAAATGTCATGCAAAGTGTCAAAAGTCATGTAAAATGCCCTGGAAAATGTCATGTAACGTACGTTTGCCATTTTCCAGGACATTTTACGTGACTTTTGACACTTTGCTTGACATTTGACATTTTACAGATCGTTTTACAGGTTCTGAGAGTGCCCCCAGATCTGCCGGCGTTTTACTACGACCCGCTGATAAACCCGATCACGCAAAGGACTGCGGCTAGGGGTGATGATGTTTTGCCGGATGAGGATGAAGAGTTTGAGTTGCCGGCGGATATTGTGCCCATGTTTGATGATGTGCCGCTGTGGGTTTTGGGGGTGACCTGGGTTTTTGACATAAATGGCGCTGCGAATACCAACGAAATTTGGGAGATTAATAAACCTGTTTTGAACATTATTTGAATTGACCAAAATGATAAATCTGTCAACTGTAGTTGCCGACGGTTAGAAATTATCCAAACTGATTCTGGTAGAATCAAATGCTCAAAACGGCTGTATGGGTTTCCCAAATTTCGACGGTGCACTAGTGTGCGTGGCCACAAATTACATAAATAAAAGCTCGACTGAAAACGTTTGTAAAAAAATTTCATCATAAAATGTTTTAAATATAAATAACATCCACACCGCACCATTAACCGCACCTTACCGTACCGCAGCTATACCGAGAACACGGCGAACGGTATCGGTCTGCTGTGGGCGCCGCGCCCGTTCAATCTGCGGTCCGGTCGCACCAGACGCGCTTTGGACGTGCCGCTGGTGAAGTCGTGGTACAGGGAGCACTGCCCCAGCGGGCAACCTGTCAAAGTCAGGGTCAGCTACCAGAAGCTGTTGAAGGTGTTCGTGTTGAACGCGCTCAAACATCGACCGCCGAAGCCACAGAAGAGACGGTTTGTTTGTGGTGGAACTTTTGGTTTACCTGGAGTTTTGCTGCTTTCGTCTTATGATAAGTCTTGAGACTTTGAAGTCCTTGAATGAGGTGTTTGAAGTTTCGTTTTTAGTGGGTCTTTACGCCAGTTTTAAAACTGATTGAATCTCTTCAGGCCAGCATAAGACAAATACTAGACAAACACACACTCTCACAGGAGGGTGTAGCGGCCGTAATGAAAACCCGGCCGTAATGAAAGCCTGGCCGTAATGTATGCCCACCCGGCCGTAATGAAAGCCTGGCCGTAATGTAGGGGATGCTACATTCCGGCCGGGCAACATTCCGGCCGGTTTTACATTACGGCCGGGTCCTAGGGGGGGAGGGGAGTAGATGATTTTGTGTGACGTTGATCTGTGTACATCACCCCCCCCCCCCCGCAGGCAGCCAAATGTGCGCTTCCCGACATGCTTTCATCTGCACCGCCCAGCCCTCGCTTTACACAACGCTAGTATTAGAGATTGTTCACTCGCGGCAAATATTTGTGCTAGCGTTGTGAACAGCGACCCGGGTACCAGTGCCCAACGCTAGGGCACGCGACTGTCATTGTTTCACATTGTTCCGCTGAACAGTGTGCAACAATGACAGTGGCGTGGCACTAGCGTTTGGCACTAGTACCCGGGTCACTGTTCACAACGCTAGCACAATGCCGCGAATGAACAATCAGTTTATTTGTGCTAGTGTTGTGAACAGCGACCGGGTACCGGTGCCCAACGCTAGGGCATGTGACTGTCATTGTTCCGCTGTTCAGCAGAACAATGTGCAACAATGACAGACGCGCGCACTAGTGTTGGGCACCGGTACCCGAGTCGGTTTTCATATGTTGTGCTGGCGTTGTGAAATGCGACCCGGCTACCGGTGCCCAACGCTAGTGCACGCGTCTGTCATTGTTGCACATTGTTCCGCTAAAATAGCTCAAAGCCAAAATAGCAAAAAGCCTTGACAAAGCCAATCATGCTATCATTTGCTATTTGTCATCGTGCGCTGGGCGGTGCAGATGAAAGCATGTCGGGAAGCGCACATTTGGCTGCCTGCGGGGGGGGGGGGGGTGATGTACACAGATCGACGTCACACGAAATCATCTACTCCCCTCCCCCCGTAGGACCCGGCCGTAATGTAAAACCGGCCGGAATGTTGCCCGGCCGGAATGTAGCATCCCCTACATTACGGCCAGGCTTTCGTTACAACCGGGTAGGCATACATTACAGCCAGGCTTTCATTACGGCCGGGTTTTCATTATGGCGAAGCCCCCGCCGATAATTTGGGTTTTTTGAAAGTTGATTTCAGAACGGTTTATCACACGGAATACTTACGGTATTTCCTCGAAATACCCCCCTCAAAATGGCGACTATGAAATTATTACCCACCCCCTCGAAACCCCCCCCCCCCCCGAAAATTGCGTGTACAGAGAATGTACATGCCAAAATTGCGGTTTGTGATCTGGCAATGCGGAATATATGTTTAAAAACAATGACTGTGTCACGTCAGGACAGGGTTTACACCATCTATATACTAAAAAAAGTGTATAGACCCTTATACATGGTGCTTAATTATTGTCGCATTTTTCGACGTCTGCGTATGTTACAACCAACATTTTAGTACTGGGGGTTTAAAAAATTTCTGGCGAAATAATAAGCCCCCCTCGCAATACCCCCCCCCCCGCTCGTTTAACCCCCACCCCCCTCAAAATTCTCACTCTGAAACAATCACCCCCGGGGGGGGGGGGTATTTCAACGAAATACGGTACTCTTATTCCGTGCTGAGTGATTGATTGGATTTAACTTAGAAGATTGGAAATTTCCAGTCAACCATCCGCAACGCAAAGTCTGTTGCAATGTATAATACATGCAAATGTCACATACCGTATTTGCTTTGATAACTCCCACACCTTCAATAATTCCCCCCTTAAGGCACAGCTGCGTCAAATTTGAACAACAATAGGATGTTATTTTGTTAATAAAGCATATTTTGTGGGAAGAGTTGATAGAAAAAGCGTGACTAAAAAAAATCTCCCCTTGAATACTCCCCTCGAATAGTTCCCTTTCAAAAAAACTCGACGAAAAATAATCCCCCAGGGGAATTATTCTAGCAAATACCGTAATCCGGGCTCTAACCCCCCCCCGCGCACCTGTGACAAGATGAGCATCTCCTGGCAAGTGTTGCAGTCGACGTAGTCGTCGGTGTCGGGCTGGCCGCACGAGTGCTCGCCGACCCGCGGCGCGCGCACCACCGACGTGATCGTCTGCAGCGCGTCCCTGCTCGCAGAGTCGTTGAAGCCCCGGTGAGGCGACATCTCCGCCAGCTCCACCTGGCCAATGTGGGGGCATAGGCGGCGTATGCTTGTGCGCTTGTGAATGTCACAAGCGGAATTTTTGGTGACACAAGCAGAAATTTCCCTGTCACATTGTGACATTCACAAGTGTGTATTGTACAACGATAATGAAAGCTCAAAACTAGCTCAAAATTGTTAACATTTGCTCCATTTTGCTAATTTTCGCCTATATAATCACTATTTTTATCTATATACATGATTATATACCTATTTTTAGCCAATTTTATTAATATTTATAGCGATTTCGACATTTTTGGCTGGCTGCCAACACCACATAAGGGCTCCAATAAGAAGGTGTCACAAAGTGAAATTTTGGCAAATGTGAATGTCACAAGCGCAAATTAGGACCTTTCGCCGTTCGCCGCCTATGTTGGCGGCTGTTGTTCTGACGTCATTGGGGATATATTTATAGGGGGTGGATAGGAGGGGGGTGCACTGATACGCACATCTGCCCGATACGCACATTTGCCCGTTTTTTCACTTGACACTTTTTTAAGTGATTTTCAGATATGGGTGAAGTGAAAAAAGTTCACTAATGTCATTGCGCAGCGTTTTTCACTTCACTCATATCTGAAAATCACTTCGGCAAATGTGCGTATCGGGCAGATGTGCGTATCAGGCCTGCCCCGATAGGAGGACCTATGGATATTTTGGCGATGATTTTTAGCTTTTCTTTTTTCCACTAGCAAAAATATGAGGGGTGACTGGAGTTAATTCGGTACGTAAATATTTACTTAAATATTTGTTGGTAGAGTGCAAATGTTCGAGTGTAGAGGTGGACGTGGTAACATTAATGATAAAACCGACCTGGAGCAGTATGATTTCCAACATGGAGACGTACATCATCACGTTGCTCTGTTCCCCATCCTCGTGCATCATGGCCGATTCTGCCAATGGCAAATAAGACTAATTACAGGACAATAAACGCCTTTGACCCAATCAATGCGGAGACACGTGAAAATTAGGAATGCATTGGTGAACTTTTTCTAAAATGTGTTGCAATCGCGAACCCTGTCAATCTCAAACCAAATCAATTCAAACCGGAGCCCGAACCCTGTCAACCTCGAGTTGTAAATACATACCGTCTTTCCTCGAAATACCCCCCCCCCTCAAAATGGACACTATGAAGTTATCACCCCCCTCGAAATACCCCCCTCCCCCAATTTCAGTGTATAGAGAACATAAATGACGAAAGCTCCGGGAAACGCAGAACACACGTTAAAAACAATGAGTGTGTTATGTAAGAACAGGGTTTATACTGTCTACGTACTTATATAAGTCTATAGAGCTTTATAAATGGCGGTTTTTATTGCATTGTTCGACGTCTGTGTACGTTACAAACAATGATTTAGTACTGGGATTTCAAAAAATTTCTGGCTAAATAATACCCCCCCGGAAACCCCTCCCCCGCCTCGTATAACCTCCCTCAAAATTTCCACTCTGAAATTAAAAACTCGCCGGGGGTAATTCGAGGAAATACGGTACAATACTTTAAGCCTAATTGAAATACCTATTTTAAAACAACAACAATTTTTTAAACTTCAGTTTGGAAACAAAATGTGTAGGCAATTTGGTGCTAGAGTTCACACATTTGGGATAGCGTGCAATTAGAACACGTGCATCCTTTCTACACTGTTAAAATGCATAGCCAAATACCGTATTACATCGGAATACCCCCATGGGGGTTCATTATTTCACCAGCAAAATTTGAGGGGGGTTATTCGAGGGGGGTTTATTATTTCGTCAGACATTTTCGTAAAGGGTCGTAGTAAATAGTAGGCATTTGCGTACCCAAAACAGGTAATAAATGTGTCCAAACAGGATATATTTGGACATACAAACGTAGATAGCTACACAAACTAGCCTATGTGTAGCTGCAATGTAAATTAGCAGCAATAAATACATCATGTACATTGCATAAATGATGTATTTATTACGTACATGACGGACATCATTCCGGAGGGGGGGTATTTCGAGGGGGGTTTATTTTTTCACCAGCCCATTTTGAGGGGGGGTTTAATTCGAGGTAATACGATAATCCCACCTGGCGGCAAGGGTTTCCTCATGGGGCTTCCCTCCGGCGTGAGCAAGCCGGTGGCGCTGGCGTCCTGCCTGCCGCCGTCCAAGCTCTCCGTCTCGTCGAACAACCCCTCCACGTCGCCGATGCTGTCCACGCGCGACACGATGATCGGGTGCGCCGCCGCCGCGCTGGGGGCAGTCCCGGACCCTGGAACATGCCCTGTCAAATGTCAAATGTCACGCAAAGCGTCAAAAGTCACGTAACCATTTTACCGGGAATTTTACGTGATCTTTTGACACTTTGCGTGACCTTTGACATTTTACAGGGCATATTACAGGGTCCGGGACTGGCACCTGGCCGCCGACGACTCCTTGGCTTTGCGGCGGCGTCGCGCGGCCGATTTGGACGCGGCCGCGGCCGCGGCGCCGCTGGCAGCGGACGGCCGCCTGGCCGGCGGGTACAGAACTGCGGCTCGCTCGGCGGCGCACCTGAGCTGCTTGAAGACCACGTCCAACGGGATGGCGATCTCGCACTGGGACAACACCTGCCGTTTTGAAAAAAATTTGTTTGCCTATTTTTTCGTGGTACGTGTTTGATCTTGATAAGATTCAATAAGGAATTCGATTGAAAATGTCCAGTCAATTGTTGATAAATTATAGCCGGGTTCTCTTACTTCCGAAGAACTACAAATTTCCTATATGTAAATACTTCTGTGTATGTGTTTTCATTGAGTATAGCCCGCGGACCGCATGCTATGCATTTTTCTGAAGGAAACACTCCATCATGATGTCATCATCAATAAAATAAAGATTGGTCCAACGAAAAAGAAAAAACGTTTCTGGGAAAAAAAACATTCGCTGCTCGCACGAGACTCCGCTTTTTTTCTTTTTTGGAATATTTTCCTGTTTGTTAAGTGTGCACATAAGTATCCCGCTCGCACGTTGTCGAATAAGACAAAAGTAATTTAGGGTGCATACTTTGCAGTCCCCCGAGTATAATTGGAAAAATCACTTAATTCTTAAGTTTTTTTAGTGAAACTTCAATACAATACACTTCAATTCTTACTATAGGGCGTGGAGGTGGACACAGCTAGCATGGGGGCATTCCCGAGCCCTGTAAAGTGTAAAGTCAAGTGCCAATTGGGGAGTTTCATTCTAAAAATGCATATATCCAAGTTTTTCGATTTTTCAAAATCGCATATTAAAGTTTGACGCTGGCCCGACGACGCTATGTTTGGGGGACGACGCTTGCCCCAAACTTTTCAGATAGATCCGACATTTCTCTACAATTTTTGTAATCACAAATTTTGTTGGCCGGGAAATATTTAGGGAATTATGTGAGATTTTGTAAGTCACCCAAAATTGGGAACAAATCTGAACATTTGAAATTAAATGATTAATAACTTCTTAACGGTGCATCTTAGGATACAACGAATCCCATCACTGCAAAGCCCGTGTCTAAAAGTACCTCTACCTGAATTTTCAGATCAATATATGCACGCATATTTGATTTATAGTGCAAAATAGATTTGGAAATTCACGTATGCATTTTTGGAAATGAAACTTTTTTTTTGTATGGGAATTCCGGCCAGCTCTTCGCGGCCGCGCCGAAGCACGTGTGAATTTTTGGAAATGAAACTATTTTTTGGATATGTGCATTTATGAAATGAAACTCCGGTGGTCCGAGATGGATATGTGCACTTACGAATAGGGTTGGCCAATGTTTTTTTTTAAACGTTTTTTTTAAACATGACGTCCGAAATGTTTTTTTTTTTAAAAACATCGGCTGAAATTTTTAGTACTAAGCACTAGGTATTTTGCAGAATTTTTGCGTGCAAGCGCGCAATTTCACACACAAATTGACATTGGTGGTTGTTTTCATTGGTTTTGTGGCATTTTTAGTATCAAAGTATCCATTTCTATGTGCTACCATGGGTTAATAAGCCATCATATGTTGCTGTACTATATAATATTGAGGTAATGTGCTTCCATGTACCTCCACAGTGTGTAACTTCACTCCCAAAGTAACAACCTCCTTTTACAACCTTGTTTGATCACTATTCCGTGCCAAACTTTACCTGAAGTCACGAACATTTGACTATAAGGCGATATACAAACGATATGTTGACAAAAAATGGATATTTTTGACACAAATCACCACTTTTAATGCTATCCCATGGCTCCACAGCCATTATATGGTCATATATAACATCACAGAGTATTGCCACTGTCTGATATACCTATATATGTTGACACAAGGTCATATCTGGGAGCTTTTAAAAAAAACGTTGTTTTTTTAAAAAAAACATCGAGTTAAAAAAAACGTTTTTTTCCCAACCCTACTTACGAAATGAAAGTCCTGTTTTTCATAGGGGATCTGAGATGGATATGTGCACTTTCGATGTGAAAATTGTGATTTTTCTGAAAAACGGTACCACTGTATCTCGGGAACGAAATGGACTATAACGCTGATTTTTTTTCTAAAATGTGAAAAACTATACGTGGAGGTCAAATCCACGCTTAGCTCGATTTTTCTGGATTTGGCGCTTGTGAACTTTTAGAATGGAACTCCCCAATTGTCGTGTAAAATGTCCATCAAAAAAGATTTTATTATTGAACTTTGCATGACAATTGACACTTTGCATGACAACTGTCAAAATTGTATGACATTTCACATGACATATAAGAGTTGACTTTGCACTTTACACGGCTCGGGAACTGGCACCCGTTTGAATGGAAATGTTCTTCAAAAATCGAGAACTCATAAACTGAAACTCAAAAACAGAAAATCTCCAACCTCACAACATCCCCTCCCCTCCCAATATCTCCAAAATAAATCTCCACCCACCAGCAGCCAATCGAGCGCTTTCTGCTGCTCTGCGATGGAGCCATCAGCGAGTCGCCGCCCGATGAAGTGGTAGGTCTGCTCGACGGAGAAGGTCATGGTGCACAGGTCGGGCTCGAACAGCTTGCACAGGAGCACCTTGAGCTCGTGCAGGTCGTTCTCGGACACCTCGTTGCACACCGCCTCCAGCCACTCGGGCATCACCGTGTCCCACGCCTGGGGGGGGGGGGGGGGGTTGAGTGGGGGGAGAATGGCTTTGGCTTGCGGACGTTGGTTTTCTATCGAAAGTCTATTTTTTGGAGAAGCTTGAAATGCTTTGAACTTATATTGGTAGAGTAAATAGGTATTTACATTTGACAAACTCTACCTAATTTATTGTTGGTTTTATTATTTTTAAAGAATGAAAAAAGTGATCCGGGTAGACGTTTTATTTTTTAGGTGAAATCCAAAGAATAATTAAATCATAAAACAATCAAATTAATCTCACCTTGTAGGAAATGATGTCATATGGAACGAGTGCAAGCACCCTGTTCAGCCCTTCCTTAATTTGGTCACGTCGTGGTGCCAATTTGTCCCTGGAAACGTGTGAATAAATGATTCAATCATTAGCTTTTTACTTCTCATTCATAAATATGGTTTATACTTCTCCACTTGCGGAATTGACCCTGAAAATCCAGTACAATTAGGACCATCGTGCAGCGGTCTTCTAGATTTCGAATTTTCTGGGGGGATTGGGAGAGGGGTTCTTGGAGGTTCAATATATAGGCATAGAAGGAGAAAAATCGCTAAAAGTAGGTGAAAAATGAGTATATAGCACATATACTACTAAAAATAGCTGAAAATAGGCAGTTAGACGCATGAACTAGTGATTTTGGAGGTGAAAATCTATTAAAAGGTGTTAAAAAGCGATTTTGAGCGAAAATTGGGGCCCAAAAAATAGTAGCCCAAAATTTTGCCTCCGGGATAGATAGATAGCTGAGCGGCCTCCGGGATAGCTGGGCGGTTTGGGGGGGTAACCCACCCCCACCCCCCCCCCCGTTCCTACTCCTGCCATCGTGAGACCCACCATAATCCAGCGACTTTGGCGTACTCTGGCGGCCGCGGCAGCAAACATTGGATGAAAACTTCGTAGTATTGGTTGATGGCAGCTTGCAGCCAATCGCACACAAACTGAGAAAATAAACATGTGACACATTTTGATGGAGGAATGTGTGAATTTAAAAATCGAAATGGTGGAAAAATATAAATAGGTGAGTGTATTTCTCTACATCATTACCCAAGGGTGAATGGATATATGTGCAGATATTCTGAAATGGTAACTTGTGAAACTCCAGCTCCAGTTTGGACAGTTTCGCGCATTATTTCGTAAAAATGGCTGCATAATAAAATTTCTGGTCGAAATTTGAAACGAACATCAGTTTTGAGTTGTTCCAGCGCGGCGCCCATGGCATCATTGGGCAGGAGCGCAGTGACGCCGAACCACTGGAACACCATCGACATTAGATAGCCGATCGCTTCCTGTAGGCGGACAAGTGAAACGGGCAGGCCTGATACGCCCGGCCGGACACATCTGCCCGTTACGCACATTTGCCCGTTTTTTTCACTTGACACTTTTTCAAGTGATTTTCAGATATGAGTAAAGTGAAAAAAGTTCACTAATGTCATTGCGCAGCGTTTTTCACTTCACTCATATCTGAAAATCACTTGGAAAAGTGTCAAGTGAAAAAAACGCGCAAATGTGCGTAACGGGCAGATGTGCGTATCAGTGCACCCCCAGTGAAACTACCACGGTAAAATTACATGGAATTTAATGTATTCAACTTGTTAAGAATTTTATTCAAAATATGTGCATGGCGAACATTATTTTGGAAAATGTTGTGCATTTTTTATGCTTTCTGCGGACGCCTCTCACAATGATGTGCGAGAAATATGGATGGAAATTTGGAGAAAAATAATTCTTCGTAAATATAAAGTCCATCGAACAAACATTCCCAGAAGTAAATATTTGCGGCTCCCAAAACAGCTATTAAAAAAACAAAAAAAGCACCGGTGGTGCCTGGGCCTCGGGCGTGCACAGTCCAGCGAGCATCCAAACCCCATAGCGCGACAGCATCCGTTTTTCATCGGCCATTTGATCGACCTCCGCGCCGATGGCTTGGCCCGCTTCCAATTTTCGCACCCATTTGGGCCGTTTCTCCTCAGTGGCTGAACTTTCTAGCTGGAATGAAGTCTCTTTGAGAAGTCTGGGTGGGGGGGGGGTTGTGGAGTGACTGTATCTATATACCGTATTTGCTTGAAAAATCCCCCTGGGGGATTATTATTTCGTCAGACATTTTTGAGGGGGGAACTATTCGAGGGGGGGAATTATTCAAGGGGGGGAATTATTATTTCGTCAAAATTTTCAAGCATGTTTCCGTCAATCCATTTCTCGAAACATGCCTTATAAACACAATAACGTGTCATTTTTGTTAAAATTAGGTAGAACAAATGAATCAAATCTTTAAAGGGGGGATTATTCGAGGGGGGTAATTACTATTTCCTCACTCGTCTTACATGGGGGGATTATTCGAGGGGGGTAATTATTCAAGGGGGAATATTCAAGCAAATACGGTATGTTAAGCATGGCACTTGATTGTTTGAAATGATTTAAAAAATAATAATTTTCAATTGTTACTTCACTTGACAGCAGCAACTTACTTAACTTGAATTTTGAACTTGACTTGTAACTTTTGACTTACCACCACAAATATTCTTGTATTTCACTATATTCAACTATTCTGATTCTTATATACTTTTTAAAACGTTTCTTATCACGTTACAACGAAAATGAAAATTTAAAATTGACAGCCATGTAAAATTTATGTTTAAAATTTATAAAACTTTAAATTGCGAAATAGGTATCATGAAATTGGTGCCTCAACATTTTGGTTGACATAACCACTAGTGATGGAAAAGCGCCAGAAAAAAGGGGCGCCAGGCGCCAATGGCGCCATGGCGCCATTCGAAAACAGGGCGCCAAGCGCCAAGGGTGCCAGAGAAAAAGGGCGCCAAGCGCCAAGGGCGCCATGGCGCCATTCGGAAAGTGGGCGCCAGGCGCCAAGGGCGCCACGGAAAGAGGGCGCCATGGCGCCATTTGAAAAATAGGGCGCCAGGCGCCAAGGGCACCAGGCTTAATAAGTGCGTACAATACCCTGTGTGTGCTAAAAATATTTTTCAAGTACTGTAGCCGGTAGCGCACACATTCACTGCTTTTTCACATTCTCTGGAATGTAATCAGTAAAAAACAAGACCAGCCACAAAAAAATTGCATAAAACTATACTCATCCAAAATTCAATTTAAAAACAATCGAAATTGTCATTTGACAAAAAAACGCATTCACTTCAATAAGTGAAAATTATGTGTTCCTGTTTTTTGTTTGTAAATATTTTCTTCGGCGTGAAAGTGGACGAGAACGGGATTGCGGTGACGATTTGAACCCGCTGATTCACGGCTTGCAAGTTTAATGCTCCCTCACTCTCAGCTTCTGATCTATCAGACGCATCTGATGAACCGTTGGACGAAAAATGTTGATCCACTCGCACCACTTCGTCCATTTTTGCAGCGAATTTCGATTATCCACGGACGCGCTGTTTTATTTTTTAGCACTCACCTTGAAATCTTGCTGGCGCCATTTTGGCGCCCTTTTAGGGCAGGGCGCCAGGCGCCAAGGGCGCCACGGAAAAAGGGCGCCAAGCGCCAATGGCGCCATGGCGTCATTCAGAAAGTGGGCGCCAGGCGCCAAGGGCGCCACGGAAAAAGGGCGCCAAGCGCCAATGGCGCCATGGCGTCATTCAGAAAGTGGGCGCCAGGCGCCAAGGGCGCCACAGAAAAAGGGCGCCAAGCGCCATGGCGCGGCGCCCTTTGGCGCCCTCAAATGGCGCCGGCGCCATGGCGCCATTCCGTCACTAATAACCACGTTAGACCTGAACATTCGTTAGGTTCAAAAAAGCTTCGATTGAGCAACCAATTCGAACCTCAGTTTTCAACCCCCCCCCCAACCAACTTGACAATGGCCTCAATCGTATCCCTGGCCACTTTCACGCTGGCGTGCCACACGTGCGGCAGTCGCGTGTGGAAGATGTGCGGCTGCGGGGGCGCGCCCCCAGTGTCAGTCTGGCCGCCCAGCTCTTTGTGAGCGTGGAAAGTGTCGTGGCACTCTGCGCACAGGCGGATGGGCACGTGTCCGTGCGGCCGGACGCAGTCCTCGGAGAAACACGTGGCTACGGCGACGCGCGACGTGGAGAGGCAACCCTGGGGGGGGGGGTAGCATTGAAAAATTAGTCAATTTTTAGAAAATATAATTAAATAAATACAATCTCAGAAGATGTCTCTCAAGAAACCCTGGAAAAAATAAATATAAATATCAGAATTTGAGAGATTGTTTGATATTTTTAAAAATCCCAGAAAATCTCTCAAAAAGAAAATAAAATTTATTATCTCTAGAAAACCGTGAAAAAAATATAAATCTCAGAAAATCTTTTATTTTTTGAGAATTTCTAAGATTTTTTAAATATAAATCTCCCAGAGATTTTTTCAATGCTAGGGGGGGGGTTCACAGATTGGATGGTAAATAGGTTTAACTAGTTGACATCAAAATAAGTGTCTACCAAATTTTGGTTAATTAGGTATGTGGTTTCAACTTTTGACACTAAAAATTTTCACTTCTCCATGTGTGAATCATACAGTGTGGTGCTTTAAATTTTTTGTGTTATTTAGTTGACATTCAGTTGACATTTTTTGCAACATGTCAACTAGTCTGCGCAGTCCCATTATCACAAATCCACGGCAGAAATGCTCAACGCACGGACGAACCTTGTTCTGGCACACGTTGACGTTGGTGGTGGCCATGGGCTGGCACGCGTGCGCCATGGTCACCTTGTTGTACTCCTCGGCCACGTCGTCGGCGCACGCCTTGCACAGGAGCACCGGCGGCGCCGTGTCCGACACCGTGGCGCACACCGCCGGCTCGTACACCTTCTTCACGCTGAGAGGGGGGGGGTGTTGGATGGGCGATTTGCACTGCAAAGTTTGTGCGATATCTATGTTTTATCTGTGAAATATGAGAAACGATAAAAAAGTTGTTTTATTACATAATCCCCGGGATCTTTCAGAGAGATTTCTATTTAACTTTTGCCTGCACTTCAACAAAAATTATTTTTTCAAAATGCGGAGTCGCGTATATATAAATAATACAAGCGACGAACGTTTTTTTTTTCCTGAAACTTTTTCGGAAGAATTTTGATTTTGTAAACGATGACGTCATGATGAGTGTTTCCTTCAGAGAAATGCATGGCATGCGGTGCGCGAAGTCTAGCAACATCGCCTTCGTACGCTGGCGCCACTGCCGCACCCTGTCAATGTGTAAAATCCTTCAATCAAACCTAATAGCAGCGCTGACCGCGTCCGGGGCGCCGACCAAATCGCTCTGCGTATTGGACCTGGCATTGGCGCCGAGACTCTCCCTGGCCGGTGCCCTGTCGCCGGCGGCACCGGAACCGGCACCGGGCGCACCACTGGCACCACCCGGTGCCGTCTGCGCAGCGTTGGGGCCGCCCCCGCTGCAGCAGTCTCGGTGCTGGCACCTGAGTTGGAGATTGGGTTTGCCACGCAAATTTATGATTGAGGTGTCCATATTTAAAAGTCGATAACTTAAGTTTAAAAGACGTAAATACAATTTCAAGGTATCAATGGCGACCCACACACCAGTTGACACATGTGTGTCAACTGCTCAGTGTCAACTCACGTTTCAGCTTCACGTGTCGCAGAGCGATCTCCAAATACACATTCCGCAATGTGAAAAATAAATGCATTGGAGATGGCTGTTCAACCTGTGATACCGGACTCCGAGTTGACACAGACCACTGGACTGACACACAAGTGTCAACTAGTGCGCTGGCTGTCAACTGAGCTCCATAGTTGTTAAAACGTAGTTACGTTTATTCAAAAAGTACGTATACTCGAGTACAGAGTAAATACGTTTACGTATACTTTAAAAAAGTACCTGTACTCGCTTTTACGTATACTTTTTGAAAGTACTCGAGTATAGAAAACGTATTTCAGATACGCTTTTTCAAGGCATAGATGTGAAAAAGGGAGAAAAAGAGAAAAATTGAGAAAAAAATGCCAAAAATTGTTGAAAATAGGCACATAACACAGGAACTATAGTTTATTTGATAGTTGAACTGGTCACAAAAGTACAAAAATTAGTGATTTTGGGTGAAATTCCTTAAAAATACTTATTTTTACGTTTTCTGTGGGAGAAAGTATTTTATTCATGTTTACTCATGAGTAAAAGTAAAAAAAAATTACTTTACGTTTTCTGTACTCAGGGGTTGAGTAAAAAATAAATACTTTACAATTTACGTACACTTTGAAAAAAGTTGAGTACTTTTAACAACTGTGCAGTGAACTGGGCCGCACCTGGTGGGCGTCCAGGCGTGCGCCCTGTACTGGACGGGCTTCCTGTCGAGCACGTGCGGGTTCAGCAGCGGCCAGTAGTGGAACAGGAGGTTGGCGGCGGGCACGCGCGCCTCGCTCGTCCCGCACGCGATCACCGTCAGCACGTCCTAAGGGCAAGGGCTTGGTGCGTGGCATTGTGCCTACCAGGGGTAGCAAAGGGGGGGGGGGTTACCCCCCCAAACCGCCCAGCTATCTATCCTGGACGCAAAATTTTGGGCTACTATCCCCTAAGCCCCCCCCCCAAATCGGCCAGCTATCTACCTATCTGGAGCGATTTTTGAGAAACACGACCCCAATTTTCGCTCAAAATCGCTATTTTTCATACTTTTTTAATAAATTTTCACCTCCAAAATCACTAGTTCATGCGTCTAACTGCCTATTTTCAGCTATTTTTAGTAGTATTCGTGCTTATATACCCATTTTTCATATTCTTTTAGCGATTTCTCTCCCTTTTCTCCCTTCTATGCCTATATAATGATCCCCCGCGACCCCCCCAGAAAATTTTTCAACTATCTATCCCTCCGGAGGAGCGATTCGCTATCTATCCAACCCCCCGGGGGGTGGAAATCTAGAAGACCCCCTCTGCTGACCTGGTATACGTTCCTCCTGAGCGCCATGAGCGTCTCCAGCAGCCAGGTGTGGTGGTGCGGCTCGGCGCTGTACTGGAACACGAGCAGGATCACCGCCGGGATCGACGACGTGGCGTACGTGCTCCGCTCCTCGTCTGCCACGGTTACGGGGATACAGTGGACATCACACTTAGGCTGGAAATCTACCATAACCATCTGAATAGCAGGGGTATTTTGAATTTCGACCCTCTAGATGGTTGCATAGATCTCTAAGCAAATCGGGGATAGACAACTGAAAATGTTTCTGTAGGGGGTTGGGCGGGGGGGTTCGCGGGGTACAATATATAGGCTTTTTCGGGGTGTAGAAGGACGAAAAGGGCGAAAAATCGCTAAAAGTAGGTGAAAAATGGCTAAAAATAGGTATATAAGTACGTATGTAGCCAAAATAAGCAAAAATGAATATGGACTAGCGACTTTGGAGGTCAAAATCTATAAAAACGCACGAAAAGTAGCCATTTTGACAACAATTTGAGTAACATTTCTCAAAAATAGCTCCGGATAGGTAGATAGCTGGCCGATTTGGGGGGGGGGGTTAGGGGGTGGTAGGCCAAAACTTTGCCCCCGGGATAGATAGATAGCTGAGCGGTCTCCGAGATAGAGGGGGGGGTAACCCACATTCGAGACCCCTACTGTGAACCAAAGATTTTACTGCGTCGTTTCATCGGTAGGTAGAATTGTATTTAAGGTATCCTACATTGAGTATGTTTTTCTTGAAATTATCAATTGCGCAAACTAAGGTTGGGAACCCGACCCGACCCGAACTTTTTGGACTCGACACCCAAACCAGAAAAGTTTGAAATTCCCAACCCTAGCACAAACACTAAAAAAATTCGAAAACTGAATTTGAACATCCGAAAACTATTTTTGGAATTTTTTTTTCGAAATTCACATTCATTTTAGAAAAAAAACACTTAAAAATTCAAACACTTTTTCGGGAGGGTTACCGTGACCGATGGCACTGACCGGCGAGCGTGAAGGGCAGCAGCACGTCGCACAGGAGCTGCATGATCTCGGTGTGCAGCTCCTTGGGGAAGGTGCACAGCAGGCAGGCCGCGTTGAACGGCATCTGGTCGATCGAGTCCCGGTCCAGGAACAGGTACAGGATCTTCAGCGTCACCAGCAGCGAGTGCCCCAGCGCTGAGTCGCATGCCGCCGTCAAATGGGCATGGGGTAAGCCGTAAAAGTACACTTACCGTATTTCTTCTAATAGAACGGCATACCTCCAATAGAACGACACTCCAATAGTACGGCAGGTTTTAACATGTTTTTGAACTCATGAAAACAATAGAACGTCAGCCTCCAATTGAACTATCAACAGCACCTCCAATAGAACGGCAGGTAGAAATTGCATTGGAATAGTGCCAAAACACACAAACATAAAAATAACGTTCAAAGCATTCATATATTTAGATGTTAAATCTCAAATTGATGCTCTGATATTTAAATATTTCTCACTTTCATTAAAAATTAAACTAATAAAAAAATACGATCAAATTAAAAATGTGTGTAAAAATTGGTGAAAAAATAGTACGGTAGCCTCCAATAGACCGGCAGGTGAAAAAGTCGACGAAATATCTACCGTATTTCCTCGAAATACCCCCCCCCTTGAAATACCCCCCCCCTCGTTTGACCCCCCCCCTCTCGAGACCACTATGAAACAATCACCCCCCCCCTCGAAATACCCCCCCCCCCAAATTGAGTGTAAAGGGAACGTACATGACAATAACTGTAGTTTGTGTTCAGTGTACTGCAGAACACACGTTAAAACAATGTCGGTGTCACGTTAGAACAGTGTACATACCATCTACATACTAATATTAGTCTACAGAACCTTATAAATGGCGGTTTTTGTTGCATTTTTCGACGTCTGCGTACGTTTCAGACGACAATTTCGTACTTGGTTTTCAAAAATTTTCTTGTGAAACAATCACCCCCCCCCTCGAAATACCCCCCCCCTCGTTTAACCCCCCCCCTCTCGGGACCACTATGAAACAATCACCCCCCGGGGGGTATTTCGAGGAAATACGGTAGGTATATAGAACAGCGTCCCTCTATTAGAAAAAATACGGTATACTTTTCGAATGGCGTGACTGAACAAAATTAAGAAGACAAAAACGAACCAATGTGTCCCGACGGCACCATGGGGAACACGTCGATCAAGTTGCACAGGGCGTAGTACAGGCCGGTGTAGTTGCACGTGGGCAGGTAGGGGCCGCGCGACAACTCGCCGCTCTGCCGCCGGCACGCCTCGCCCAGCGTGTCGCGCGGTATCTCCTTGAGGAACCTGCGCCAGGTGCCAGTTCCGTCAAATGAGAAGTGAAATGGCAAAGGCGAAGTAAAAGCGCAAAAGCCAAGTGAAATGGCAAGTGAAATGGCGAAAGCGACGAGAAATTACTTTTATTTTTATTTTTGTTTCTTGCTTTTGCCAATTCACTTGCCGTTTTACTTCGCCTTTGCCATCTCACTTCTCATACTGTGGAACTGACCCCAGGTGGGCTGGCCCAAGTCGCTTATGGCTAGTGATGATATGTCGCTGGCGTCAAACACTAGTGCACATTTTTCATTATTTTCCATAAATTTTTTGACCTCACATGCCCATATGGCACAGTGCCATGTGGCATTTGACATTGTTGGGAAAAAATGCAAAAAAATGGGCAAAAAGTCGACAAGTCCACTTAGTTTTGGGCTATAAGTCGACAAGTCCATCCTCCACATCCTTTTTTTGGGAAAAAAGTTCACACTGTAGAGACCGGTTTCTAAAAGGCGACAAGTCCATATTTTTCCCATAGGGCAGCTCGATCGCCGCCGGGAACAAAAACGTTCTCGCATGCAAGAAGTCGACAAGTCCATTTCCCTCCCCGAAATAGTTTTGCTCTGACCAAATGGAATTTTATGGACACCCCATTGTTCACATATAGGTTGAGATTAGGGGCTGAAAATTTGACACTTTATGGAAAGCATGAGAGAGCCAAATTCAACACGCAGCACAGGCCTGGAATTGGAAACGAAACTTAAAATGCGATTTACGTGGACTTTTAGCCCCAAACTAAGTGGACTTGTCGACTTCTAGCCCAATTTTTTTTGCATTTTTCCCAAAAAATGTCAAATTTGGCACTATGCCATATGGGCATGTGAGGTCAGAAAATTTATGGAAAATGATGAAAAATGTGCGGAAGTAGCCCCAGATGACGTTTCCGGGCCAAACTCGAAATTGTCATATTTTGGACTAGTCGACTTTTAGAATTAGACGCCTCAATTGTATTCTCATTTCAAGTTCACTTGTCCATTTAACCTCCAAATGATAACTTCTCCCATCACCTAACCTGCCACACTCGTCGCCATTTCCCTACAACGAGCAGTGAGGCCTGGTACGGCAAAGACACCCGCAAGACAACCACAAACGGCGAACGCCCAACTTACCCGACGAGCGTCTGTTGGAAGTAGCGCAGCGTGTTGACGATCTCCAAGCTGCTGGGCGGCTGCTGCATGCCGGGGCTGGCGCCGGCGGCGGCCACGTGCTGCCACTGTCCGCTGGCGGCTATGCGCGCGTGGTAGTCGTGCAGCGTGCGGATGCGCGCCGAAACTGACAGTGGGCGGGGTTTTGGGGTTTGGGTGGATTGTGCCTACACACACTAGTTTTCACCGTGACTTCGTGTGAAGACTGCAATTTTTTCAAATGCAAATTAATGAACACAGTTGAATGATTTGATTTGATTTAAATTGGAATTTAAATTAATGAAAGTTAAACTTTGAAAATTTGAAAACTAAAACACATATAGCATACAATAAGAGTAGGCTGGATGTCGCCATGTCGCCATTTCAGTTTTCACATTGGTCACGGTGAAAACTAGTGTGTGTAGGGCCATTGTAACAATTTACGATGTTGAAAATTTTGGGCGATTTTTTGTTTTAAGTATACGCGGCGGACATCACACTTAGTATGAAAACTTACCATAACCCACCCGAATAGTGAACCAAAAATTATACAGTTTTTTCATCATAACATTTCGTTTTTTACTATGGAATAATTAATTGCGAAATTTATCACAAGATTTTATTCATAAAATTATGGTAGGTTTTCATACTAGGTGTGCTGTCCGCCGAGTATATGGAAAAATTAAAGAGATCTTATATTTTCTCCAGATTTTTCGCAGTTGTTAAAATAAACATGATATTTACAAGAAAATATACTAAATATGACATTTACATTTTTCTAAAGATTTAATAATATTTTTCCTGTTTGAGAGATTTTCTGAGCTTATATTAAATAATATTTTCCAAAAATTACCAATTTTTGGAACACCTGGTAGAGTGCGAGAATTGAATCACATGGCCAACATCAATCATAAGGGAGTTGTGAACCACCCCCCCCCCAGAAATTGTAACACCAAGATAACCGATGGATTTTTTTGTAATTGCTTAAGGCAACATTGGCTGGTGAATGGATTGCTGTAATGACTAGCTTAGACACTTTTTAACTGCCCTGGGCCAGTGCCACAAAGTGGCGAAGTAAAGAGTAAAGTAAAAAGTAAAGGGTAAAGTAAAGAGTAAAGTTAGAAGTGTAGTAAAATAATAAATAGGAAGTTAAGAGTAAAGTTAAAAGTAAAGGGTAAAGTTTCAGTATTTACATTCCCAACTGCAGAACTGGTCCCAGGTTTTTCAAAGACAGCGTTTCTCAGAAGCTCCTAAGTATGGTTATTAGTAAATGTTTACAGGTAAATACATCAGACAAGTGACAGTACTTTGAAATGATACATATAGTCGTAAAATGGTAGTGGAGCTTTGGGATAGCATTATAAGTGGTGATTTCCGCCAAAATCACCTTCATCTGTTTTATGAATATAAGAACTTTGAAACTGTAATAAAAATATATAAAAAAACTCAGTGTCAGAATCGGAATGCTTACATGTATAGTGCTTCAGTAGGAATGCCATAGTATTAGTAAATACTTCCTATAAAAATAAAATAATATCTGGATGGCTGAAAAGTTTATGCTAAATGCATTAACTGTAAAAGATTAGTCAACATAGATTTATGAGAAGTAGGCATTTGATCTGGGACAGACTTTAAGCAGGATCATGATCACAGTCAATCTTTCAAAATGCAAGGATTTTAGTGTCTCAGTCCACATAAATATTGAGACCAAAGCACAATTTCTGAATACCAATCCTGACAAGTAATGAAAATGCTTTCAAAAACACCAATGCCAATGATCATCAAACAAAGACAAGCATTCTTTGTTGAGCACAAGTCTGCTGAAGCCAGGAACATTCTCCCACCTCAACCTTTTTCCAACATTGCAGTTCAGTTTTAGATCACAGCACATAAAAATGACAGTCTCAACTCAATCTCCATCCTAAGTGCTATAAACCCTTAAAGCTAAAAACCCATAAAACATGAACCTAAGGGTTCAAAACTATTTGAACAAAGTAAATGCATGAATTTGAATATCTAGAATTTTGAGGCAAGGAATGTTTAGCTTGAAATGGTGAAATTGCGTTGTATACTGCTGCAGCTAGGGTTCGGACAATATGACTTTTCGATATCGATATTCAATATTTTTTCTGAAACTCGATATTCGATATCGATATGATATTGACCCTTGATATCGATATTTGATATTAAAAAGGCTCGATATTCGATATCGATATTTCGATATCGATATTTCGATATTTTGATATTTTGCTTCTGGTACAGCAATGCATATTTCAAGTGGCTGGCATATCGTATTTTCATGTGGTTGCAAACATTTTGATCATGTCTTTACTGAAATGTGAATTGTACAAGTGATTTTAACAGTCAAAATGAGAAAATGGAAGAAAAACATGATGAATCAAATTGTATCCTGAAAACAATAATTGATAGACATTACAGTTCATACTTAAACCCAATTGCTTAAGGGCATATTGCAAGAAGAGCAGAATATCAGCATTTTCTGATAGGATACCAAACCAGATACAAGAAATGTGGTGTAATCACTCCAACAACAATGAAATTGTAAATACTTTCATTTTACTTACCAACCACAATATTATAAACACATCACATCAATCACAAATCTCTCAAAATAGAATTAATACCTAACCTAATTTGGGGACATAATACAGGTTTGATATACCAAAAAATGGTCGATATTCGATATCAAAATTCAAAAAATGGTCGATATTCAATATCTATAATCAAAAATGATCGACATTCGATATCTATATTCAAAAATGGCCTATATAAGATATTTTTTTCAAAATTTTCGATATTCGAAATTCGATACGATATATCGTCTAACCCTAGCTGCAGCTTCTCAATACCAGGAACAATACCAGTGCATCCTTCAATTGGACAAAATCAAGCAATTTTTGAAAAGAACTCATTCATGCTTTCACATGAATGAGCCATGCATTAGTGTGAGTGCCTCAACAAAAATAGATGGTTTAAAAGAACACATGTATACCGTATATCCTTGAATAAGACCCCCTTTGAATACCCCCCCCCCCTGTTGGCCAGATGAGCAAAAATGCCCTCTTGAACAACTGCCCCTTCTGTGTGAAAATGTAGCGCTGTGTGTGAAACGAAACATACAAAAGAATGTTAGCATAATATGGCAGTAACAGGGGATACATAATGTGTACGCCATGTGTTGTTGTTGTTGTTCTTGAACCCACCCTCCTGTTGAACCCTTATTTCTGAGGAGAAAATTACCATCCCCCTACGAATAACTCCCCTATCAACAACTTCTGATGAGGAAATAGCTCCCCGGGGATCTTGTCCAAAGATATACGGTACATAATTTTACAGTATTGCCGACTATCGTTGAAACAAATGCAGTGCGTATCCGAGCAGTATAACCAAAACAGGGCACCACAGAATGAGAGAGCGCAACCTCAACAATTTATGTTGTCTGAAGTGTTGTCATGCTTAGGGTGTCAACTTTCCGTTTTCCATTTTCCGTTTCCGCTTTCCGCAGGCAAATATTTTTCCGTTTCTGTTCCCATTTTCCGGCTGCTAAATTTTTTTTCCGTTTCCGTTTTTCCGGCTCATTTTCCGTTTTCCGGCAATTTTTTTCAGTTTTTCCACCTTTTTCCATTTTCCGGTTTAATTGTCTGTTTTTTAAAGTTTTTTCCACTTTCCAGCTCAATTTTCCGTTTTCTGTGTCAGCCAAACTGGTAAAAATGCATGCAGGTTCTCAATGAAGTGAATTTTTCCTATTTCTAGTGAGATTTCTGCAAATTTTTTGAATTCAGGATAAATTTCTGCAAATTTTTTTCCGTTTCCGGCAAAATTTCAGCAAATTTTTTCCATTTCCGGCATAATTTCAGCAAATTTTTCTGTTTCCGTTTCCGTTTTCCGGCCTTCCATTTTCCGTTTTCCGGCAAGTGCAAATTTTTTTCCGTTTCCATTTCCATTTTCCGGCATGTGCAAAAAAATTTCTGTTTCCGTTTCCGTTTTCCACCAAAAAGTTTTTGTTGACACCCTAGTCATGCTTAGGGTGTCAACTTTCCGTTTTCCGTTTTCCGTTTCCGCTTTCCGCAGGCAAATATTTTTCCGTTTCCGTTTCCGTTTTCCGGCTGCTAATTTTTTTTCCGTTTCCGTTTTTCCGGCTCATTTTCCGTTTTCCGGCAATTTTTTCAGTTTTTCCACCTTTTTCCGTTTTCCGGTTTGATTGTCTGTTTTTTTAAGTTTTTCCCACTTTCCAGCTCAATTTTCCGTTTTCTGTGTCAGCCAAACTGGTAAAAATGCATGCAGGTTCTCAATGAAGTGAATTTTTCCTATTTCTAATGAGATTTCTGCAAATTTTTTGAATTCAGGATAAATTTCTGCAAATCTTTTTCCGTTTCCGGCAAAATTTCAGCAAATTTTTTCCGTTTCCAGCATATTTTCAGCAAATTTTTCTGTTTCCGTTTCCGTTTTCCGGCCTTCCATTTTTCCATTTTCCGTTTTCCGGCAAGTGCAAATTTTTTTCCGTTTCCGTTTTCCGGCATGTGCAAAAATATTTCCGTTTCCGTTTCCGTTTACCGCCAAAAAGTTTTTGTTGACACCCTAGTCATGCTACACAAAGCTGTACATTCTGTGAGCGCCAGAGATGGGAAAAGGTTTTTTTATGACCCAGTTTTTTCATTAAAAATTTTTTTAACCATTTTTCAAAAGCTACCCAATATGGTTTTAGTCAAAATATCTATATAGATATATCAGACAAGTGGCAGTACTTTCTGATCACACACTTAAATTAATTACGTAAATAGTTCTTGTCATCTCAATAGTTATCTGTTTGAAAAGCTATCCCTGTCAACTGAGTGATGAAAACATATTTATTCCTGTTAAATGATCCACCCATTTACAAAATGGAGCTGTGATTAATCAACAAATGTCTAATACTAATTAATTATAATGTCTAATTATTCAACAAATTAGACAGGATGAGGCAAAGGTACATCTAGTCTGATACATAGAATGCAAATGCAAAACTGGTGAAATAGGTTGGATGCTCCTGCTCCATAAAACAGTGCATGATCTCAATGTATGCAATGTAGTGTACTGAAAGAAATACTTCCAATGATGCAAACAGACAGAATTTTTTGTTCATGCAATCAATATAGGTATACAAATGTGGATGAAAAACATTTTTTGAAATATTACCATGAACAGTCCTCCTCCCCTCCCCCTGATATTTCCCAGCTTCAAAACTCGATGAAAAACAATTGCACAGAGGAAATATTCATTTGAGGATTTAAAGTATAAAGTTCTCTGTAAAGCAAAAAATGTCATAAAACGTTTTGCTCCAGGGCAGGCATTCAAATGCAATGGGAATTAAAATATTTTTACAGCCATTCTGAAGACGTTGGCACAAGCACAGTAACCCGTGCTTTTAGTGTGGTGTCCATTTTTGTGTATGTTGGTTCAAGAATGTGCAATGTATGTAGTATTCACCTTATGTCATTTTTATCACCTTGCGGTTATTCACCATAGGTATTGTATTTTACATTTGTACTCAAGTTCTACTTGACAGTTTCCTAAAAAATAATCCAATAATAACTAAACAGGAAAGTGTCGGCATAGCTCAACAATACTGTAAATACACACATCTATTTTGATGTTCTGCTATATACATGATATTAAACCGTAGGCTCCTGCACCGCCATTTTCACATGCAGTGAATTAAGTGAATGGACAAAAAGCAGCATCAAACAATATATAGAGAGCGTGTGCAGCTATGTGAGATTGATGCTGCCTGCATGCTTTGGAGTGACTTAGTGCAGTCCAGAGTTGTTCAAAGTACTGTACTTTCACAAAGTAAACGTAAACGTGAAGTATTTTATTTTAACTCACCCCTGAGTACAGAAAACGTAAAGTAAAATTGTTTGCTTCTAAGGTGAGGTAAAGGCGTATTTACGTACTTTTAAGGCGTAAAAGGTGTGTAAGCGTAAATACCTGTACGTTTACTCAGGGAAAACGTAAAAGCGTATATTTTTTCGATTTTGTGCCTAGTGATTAAAGTGATTACCGTATTTCCTCGAAATACCCCCCCCCCTCGAAATACCCCCCCCCTCGTTTGACCCCCCCCCCTCTCGGGACCACTATGAAACAATCACCCCCCCCTCGTTTGACCCCCCCCCCCCTCCCCTCTCGGGACCACTATGAAACAATCACCCCCCCCCCTCGAAATACCCCCCCCCCCCAAATTGAGTGTAAAGGGAACGTACATGACAATAACTGTAGTTTGTGTTCTGTCTACAGCCGAACACACGTTAAAACAATGTCGGTGTCACGTTAGAACAGTGTACATACCATCGACATACTAATATTAGTCTACAGAACCTTATAAATGGCAGTTTTTATTGCATTTTTCGACGTCTGCGTACGTTTCAGACGACAATTTCGTACTTGGTTTTCAAAAATTTTCTTGTGAAATAATAACCCCCCCCTCGTTTACCCCCCCCCCCCCTCTCGGGACCACTATGAAACAATCACCCCCGGGGGGTATTTCGAGGAAATACGGTAAAAGGAAAAGTGACAGTCATCACTTTCCCTACCCATGGAAATTTAGATTGTTTCCGCAGCCATTTCAATTCGTTTTAGTCATCCTTGCATTTTATGCAGCCCATTAATTTTTCAGTTTACGTTTTCTGTACTCGCGTACTTTCAAAAAGTACGCCTAAAGATGAGTACAGATAGTTTTGACGGAGGAAACATAAATGTACCTAGTACCGAATTACACAGAACTCGAGTACCATATTTCTACTAATAGAATGACATACCTCCAATAGAACGGCAGGTTTTGGAACGTTTTTACGCTCAAGAAAACGATAGAACGGCAGCCTCCAATTGAACGGCACCTCCAATATAACGGCGGGTAGAAATTATGTTGGGAGTGTGCCAAAACACAAAAAAATAGTAGAAAATGGCCGGATGGTGCGAACATTCAAAGCATTCAAATAGCTGCTGAATGTCAAATTGATGCTCTTACATTCAAATATTGCTCAAGTTTCATTAAAAATAACGCTCATGTTCACATGAGAAATGTTGAAAAAATTGGTTGAAAATAGAATGGCGGCCTCCAATAGAATGGCACCTCTAATACAATGGCAGGTAGAAGTTGGCGAAAAAATAGAATGGCGCTCTTCTATTAGAAGAAATACGGTATAAGTTTTTTGAGCATTTAAACGTGACTACGTTTTAACAACTATGGTACAGTGCAGTACTCCGAGCAGACATAGGATGCAGGACAATTTCCTTCAAGCTGAACTGAAAGCAGAGCATTTCCAGCTTTTCGAAGTGGCCGCATCTATTAACACTATGCCATGGCTCAGCCCTTGTAGCCTTTATAGATGAAGCTTAATGGATTTGAGAAAGTGCAGTGCAAGCTTAGCCCTGTCTGCAATGTTTTCTGTGGCATGATACGCAGTGAAACTCTGACACTAACTATAATTACCTCCTTCAAAACTGCCTGGGTAAGTGGGGTGTTCAAAAAGTGTTGATTAGCAGCAGATGGTAATGCAAACCTGTAAACGTTCCAACACACACAAAAAAAAAAATTTTTTTGCAAATATACCGTATTTCCTCGAAATACCCCCCCCCCCTCGAAATACCCCCCCTCAAAATGGACACTATGAACTTATAAACCCCCCCCCCTCGAAATACCCCCCCCCCAAATTTAGTGTATAGAGAACGTAAATGACAAAGGCTGCGGTTTGTCATCCCGACAATGCAGAACACACGTTAAAAACGATGACTCTGTTATGTGAGAACAGTGTTTGTACGTCTACACACTTATAAATGTCTTTAGAGTCTTATAAATGGCGATTTTTGTTGCATTTTTCGACGTCTGCGTACGTTTCAGACAACATTTTAGTACTGGGATTTCAAAAAATTTCTGGCGAAATAATAAACCCCCCCCCCTCGAAATACCCCCCCCCTCGTTTAACCCCCCTCAAAATTCTCACTCTGAAACAATAAACCCCCCGGGGGTATTTCGAGGAAATACGGTAAATGATGTTTGTATAGCCTTCTCAAAAACTCTGACAAAAGAAGTCCTTAGAAAAACATAAATACAAAAAGTAAAAAATAGGTTTTGACAAATATTTGAAAAATATGTCTGCAGAAATGTGCACCATTTCCATGATACATGATGTACTGAAATAAATCATCTACAACCCACTGCACTCTCAGAGAGGTATGCACTGCATGATTTTTAGTGTTATAAATAAACTAGGAGAATGCACACATTCAAAATGAACAATGTGTTACATCATTTTATCTGGATTTCCCATTAAAATAATGTGGTTAAGTCAAAATTTGAGAAGACAGTTTGATTATCAGGAGAAAAATTTACATAAAACTAAAATGGGAATGAAAAATGAAATCGAATGTTCAAAAATCAACAAATGCAGCTGTATACTACTCTGCAAAATTCTTACATTATCGGGAGCATCCTTGGGCAGCAGTAGCATCAATACATGAACAAGCACTAAGCATGTGCTTCACCAGCAGTGAACATCAATTATTCAAATTACCTGCTGCCCCCACCAACCAGAGGGAACTGCGCTTACACTATGCAAATGTGTATGTGGAAAATGGTTGAAATTGTGGCCATGCAGCAGTGATGAGCTGAATTCATGCAAAGCAACACAGTGACTGTGTATTTATATTTACCGTATTTCCTCGAAATACCCCCCCCCTCGAAATACCCCCCCCCCCTCGAAATACCCCCCTCAAAATGGACACTATGAACTTATAAACCCCCCCCCCCCCCTCGAAATACCCCCCCCCAAATTTAGTGTATAGAGAACGTAAATGACAAAGGCTGTGGTTTGTCATCTAGGTAATGCAAAACATACGTTAAAAACGATGAATCTGTTATGTGAGAACAGTGATTATACGTCTACACACTTATACAAGTCTTTTGAGTCTTATAAATGGCGATTTTTGTTGCATTTTCGACGTCTGCGTACGTTTCAGACGACAATTTAGTACTTGGTTTTCAAAAAATTTCTGGCGAAATAATAAACCCCCCCCCCTCGAAATACCCCCCCCCCCCTCGTTTAACCCCCCCTCAAAATTCTCACTCTGAAACAATAAACCCCCCGGGGGTATTTCGAGGAAATACGGTATGTAAAATATTTGCATCTGGTCAGTTCCAAGTGATGCTCATCTATCACTTGCATGGAGACTTTTTCATAAACTTTGTATGAAAATCACAGATTGTGAATTTTAGAAGGTAGGTATTAATGCATATTTATGTGTGAAAACATTAATGAGAAAATACATAGTGAGAAGATTAAGGTGGGGCTGATTTATTTTTATATGCCTTAACAATTTCCTTATATTTATGTAAACACAAACTTTTTTGGTCTTGATTCACTAGGTATTTGAAATATTCTCGTTGGAAGCAATTTCACAATTTATTGTTATTTCAATGTAATTTTACAAAAAACATCTGTAACATTGTTTTCATAGGTTTGTGGAATCTTTGATGGCTCACATGTTGGCATGAAAATGGCATTTTATATAGCCATACTACAGCTTTGGAGCCACGGGATATCATTTAAGTTGGTGATTTCTGATTTTTATTTCAACTCGTTACTAGGGTTCAAAGGGGATCCCGATCGCGAATTCTGAGATATTTCGGGACTTTGTGGTCCCGATCACGATCCCGAAACCTCAATCCCGATCCCGATCCCGAAAAGTCAGTCCCGTTTGAATCCTACTCGTTACATCGAAATTTTGTCGAAGTTTTGTGACCAAGTGAAATGGGACACGGAAGAGTGCTTAGCTACGGTTATAAGAGAAGGCTAAAAAATTGAGAGTGGTCTAATATATTGAGACTGGAAATATCATCTTAATCTAAAGCTTAATCATAGTAATGATGTTTAACAAAGGAGGAAATTTGCGACAACGCAGGGGTAGGAAACGGGGGGGTTGGGGCTGGGGGCGTTATACCCCCCCCCAAACCGCCCAGCTATCTATCTATTCCAGAGGCAAAATTTTGGCCTACTATCTCCTACCCCTCCCCCCCCCAAATCAGCCAGCTATCTACCACCTATCTGGAGCGATTTTTGAGAAACAATATCCCAATTTTCACTCAAAATCGTTATTTTTCGTACTTTTTATCGATTTTCACCTACAAAATCACTAGTTCATGTGTCTAACTGCCTATTTTCAGCTATTTTTAGTACTATACATGCTTATATACCCATTTTTAGCCATTTTCCTCCCTTTTCTTCCTTATACACCTTGAAAAAGCCTATACACTAGCGGTCAGAATTAGTGATGGAAAAAGCGCCAGGCTTTCGGCGCCAAGCGCCAAAAGCGCCATGGCGCTTTTCTGACCCCGGCGCCAAGCGCCAATGGCGCCAGAGCAAAATGGCGCCAAGCGCCAAAAGCGCCATGGCGCTTTTCTGAACCTCAGCGCCAAGCACCAATGGCGCCAGAGGGTAATGGCGCCAAGCGCCAATAGCGCCAGCGCCAAAAAAATTGTTCTACAATTTGATGGTAGAAAAATGAGTGCATAACTGTGAGTGACGTACCGCTGAAGTCATAGTAGTCTATTGAACTTTTTTGCCCATTCAAACAACCACTAAATCGGGGCAAAATTTCTCAAATAATTGCTCTGGAGAGATACATATCTGGTTGATTTGGGGTGGGGAGTGGGGGGTAAGTAGCCTAAAATTTAGCCTCAGGTTAGATAGATAGCTAAGCAGCCCGGGAATAGATAGATAGCTGGAGCATTTGTTGAAGGGGGTAACCCTCCCCCCCTCCGGCTCCAACCCCTGCCAGACTGAACCCCTGATTTAGACTGCAAGAAAGAATTAGGAGTAAGCATTTAGAGGCGGCAGACGTAGGAGCCCGCTTTGGGGTTCATAAAGTGCCAGCGCTATTTTTTGCTGATGATATCTGCTTCCTGAGCAATACGGAAGCAGATTTACAAAGAATATTAGACATATTCACAAAATGGAGTTGGAATTGGGATGTCGCGATTAATGTGACAAAAAGTTTCGTGCTTAGATGGGGACAAAAAGCAATAGCTGCCAAAAAGTGGCGCTTGGGGAAGACCCATAAAAGAGAAGACATGTACATCTCAATAACAAACACCATAAAATATCTTGGTGTCACTATCTCGAGTGCCCGGGACACATTCGAAGAGCACCGAAAACAATCGGTCGCAAAAGCTGAAAGACTGGCTGCTTTAGCTCTAAAATCCTCCCAATTAACAGACACAAAATTTTGGTGCGTTGACTTCGTTTGAAAGCAATACATCGAAAGCGCCGTCTGCTACGGACTGGAGGTAACTGGGATAAGAAAACCTCAGTTAGATGCCATAGATAGGGCATTTTTAAAAGCCGTCAAACTAAGTTTGTCCATGCAAAAAACAACGTGCAGCGATGCCATATGGCACAACGTGGGCTCGATACGGCCCTCGGACACAATTAAAAAACACACAATGATGTATTGTGGTTACTTACATCAATTAGAAAAAGGGCTGACAAAAGATGCCTATCTCTTCATGAGTGAAAATCTGCCAAGACGCATGAATGCGTCCGGCAGAGACTTGATGTGAACGTGTATCCCAGACAGAGCCAAAATTTACGGCGAAAGTTATGGCACCGAGTTTTTAAACTTGGTGACAATGAAAAAATGGTGGATGAATAAATTAATTCGACTGCGATGCGTCGAACGACAAAACGCTGCGCTGAAAAATAGAGAAAGTATGGCGCTGAGGGCTGTGAATTTAGACGACACCCTCCAATTAAGAAATTATCGAAATTTGCATGCAAGGTGGTTGCAGGCAAGGTACAACATGATAAAAGTACCAAGCGGAGTCCGATGCATGGACTGCAATAAAGCACAGGGGGGTGCGATATTGACCGCCAAGCATGTGCTAGTCACCTGCTCGTATCACAGGGCAGAATTGAATACCCTGACGGAGAAACAGGGTGCAAAGTGCCGATGTAATTTTACGGCAGTATCTGGCGCAACAGCCAAACTGCATTGGCTAACAGCGGAGGAGAGGTGCCACAAACATCGCGAAGTAATTTCGCGATTTATAGCCAAACGAATTAAACACTGCGCGTGGCAGTGCATGCGCGCATCAAACAGCGCCAGGTCCCGCACGTAAGGGACAACTTTGAGAGTAGACTAAAGCTCTCATTACGACGCTTCTACACCACGCCGGCTGATCGACATGTCGACACTCCTCGTGGACTACGGTGGACATTGTCCCGTGATTTTGTGCAGTTGATACATTTGTGATCATGTTAATTTGCGTTTATTTTCATGGTACATACAGCTTTAATATAGGATCCGATGAGACTCATGTATAATGACAATTCATTAGCAGTCTCAATGTCAGAAAATCGGAGCAAACGAAAATAAACTTAAACTTTAAACGAGTAAAGCACAAAAGGGGATTTACCGCGATCTTAACACCTCTGCTTTTATTCAA
The DNA here is from genome assembly GCA_964036195.1 of Sphaerolaimus hirsutus. Lineage (NCBI taxonomy): Eukaryota > Metazoa > Nematoda > Chromadorea > Monhysterida > Sphaerolaimidae > Sphaerolaimus > Sphaerolaimus hirsutus. Next base: position 22,208,566 of record OZ038450.1, on the reverse strand, counting down.
TGTATGCATCTATTTATATAATGTCTACCCTAATATTAATCAATATTTATTCAGTTGCCTCAAAATTGATCAACTGCAGTGTCGATTTCACTGTATTATAACAATTGTTTTATTATCATGATTGGCGCTTTTTTGGCGCCATTTAAAATGGCGGCGCCAGGCGCCAATAGCGCCACCAGAAAATGGCGCCAAGCGCCAAAGGCGCCATGGCGCTTTCTCAAACCCCAGCGCCAAGCGCCAATGGCGCCAGAGCGTGTTAGCGCCAAGCGCCAAAAGCGCCATGGCGCTTTTTGCTTTGGCGCTAGCGCCAGGCGCCAGCGCCATGGCGCTTTTCCATCACTAGTCAGAATAGTTGAGACTCTCCACCGTTGTCTCATAAGGGAAATTTGTTCAGGTGAGGTTCAACTATGTTCACGTGCACGTCACCCCTCAACCGATCAGCGGAAATTGTTGATCTTTGAATATAATGTATAATGTCGGGGCTAACGTGAAAATCTATGCCATCTTTCTACGACTCCCCTGACCCAAGATATGGTGGGTCTGAAAAAAAGTAAATTTTTGTAAAAAAAGTTGGGGTAGCCCAGAAATAACAAAATTTGCACGTCAATAACTTGTTCATTTGTCGACCGATTTTTGTCAATCGACGTTTAAAATGATGACAAATTATTGGAGAGTTCATTTTTGAGGTAAATTCGGTGATGCAGAATTGTGCATATGTCGATTTGGGCCTGCGGTTATTGATACAGGTGAACAGCAGACGTTTGAAGTGCTATAACTTTCGATTGGTAAGAGATATTGATCTGATTCTTTTGGTATTGTGTTTCTCTCAATTGAGAGTATACAATAGCATGTTCAGAAATTTTTTGATTTTTTTGTGTTGAAAAACAGTGTCAAATCAGCATACGGAATTGATACATCACTAATCTGACATCAAAAATCGAATCTTCACATTGTTCCGATCATTGTGAGAGTTGAATGATCCAAATCGGCCCAGAAATGGCCAAGTTATTAAGCTTCAAAATCAATCACCCAGATTGGCCAGATTTTTTATATTTTATTGACCACCTTTTTATAGACCCCCTTATCTAGTGACTGGGGGATTATTCAAGCAAACAAATTTTTTTAGTCATAGTCCCGACTAGTGATGTTAAAGGCACCGGGAAAAATGGCACCGCACCGCACCGGCACCTTTGCCAACGCATGAAAAGGGCACCTGGCACCCTGGGGCACCGGCCAGAAAATGGCACCGCACCGCACCGGCACCGGTGCCTTTTGGAAAAAATGGCACCGGCACCGAAGGGCACCGGCGGGTTGCCGGTGCTAGCACCGAAAGGCACCGCACCGGGCTGGAATTTCTGAAGTAAATATCGGGCAGTTTCTCAGTGGTCTCACCTTTGGAAGTGCATATTTCCATGAATTTTCAACCGATTTTGATGCTTGAGCACTCAAAATGATCAGAATGATGTGGCAATCACTTTTATGAAGCAATTACATTGATTACAAATGAAAGATAAAATATTTAATTCACTACAATGTCCATAGTCACTATTGTCTACTGATCGGAGTCGTTGCTGTACAGAGAATGGAACTATCTCTGTCATAAACTGACAACAAATTTTGAACAAAAAAGTAAGATAAATATAAAATATAAAAATGATTTAAAATTCAACAAAATTTTAGATTCGCGCATCAGATCACGTATTCGGTATAATGGATTTCACAGTAGGTATATTTATTTGATGGGAGGTTTACAAAAAAGGCAAAAACGGTTGGGTAAATATATCGCTGTTTTTTGAAATATGAATAAGCACATACTATGGACAAAATTGCACAGCACATGAAGCGTTGGCCGGTGCCTTTGCCGGTGCCTTTTACTTTGGCCCTGGTGCTAGCACCTTTGGCACCGGTAAAAAAATGGCACCGCACCGCACCGGCACCGGTGCTATTCTGAGAAAAATGGCACCGGCACCGGCATGGCACCGGCACCGGCATGGCACCCCTGAAGATCGCAATGGCACCGCACCAGCACCGGTGCTGGTGCCCTTCGGTGCCCAGCACCGGGGCACCGGTGCCCCGGTGCCTTTACATCACTAGTCCCGACCTGAAAACCCGACGTACTCGAGCAGCATCAAAATTGGGCCAGGGAGAAATAACTTGGAAGCAACAAAACTGTGGTGGACCCATAGCGGATTTTGGGGTTAGCATTTTGGGGGGGGGGGGGGGGTCAACCAGACTTTCGTGTCGTCCTACTGTGCCGGACATTTGCCGATTTTGATACCGTCCGAGTCTGTTGTGGTTTGAGGCCGGGGCGATGTGTAGAAAATATTTTTTTCCTCGAATCTTCCTCCAGTCCTGAGCTAAGGGTCATTTTGCATGACCGATCTTGCTGATTTGAGTTTGAAGCTTAATAAGACGCCCATTTCTAAGCCGATTCGGACCGTTCAACACTTCAAATGATCTGTACACTGTAAATTCCGTTTTTGTGGTCGGATTGGTGATGTCTATATTCCCTATATGAAGGGTGTGCTTCTAAAAGTACCGATCTACAAATTTTTCAAATTTGAGTTAGGACCATTTTAGGGGTCCCCATAAAAATGCGCTTCAAAAATATATATAATATGTTGGGGGTGCGAAATTCAATTTTGAGATATGGGGGGTCGACAAAAGCAAAAAAATCGCAAAATACAGTTTTTGAAATTTTAAAAGTACCGATCTACAAGCTTTTTCAGCTTTTGTATCTTTAAAAGTACTGATCTACACACTTTTTTCAAAATTGTTCTTCTAAATGTACCGATCTGCACATTTTTTTTTGTGCTTCTAAAAGTGCCGATGTCAGATCGGTGTCCAACTCATTTTGTGCTTTTTTATTATGGGTAAAAGTACCGATCTACAGCGTTCAGATTTTGTGCTTTAAAAAATACCGATCTACACGCTATTACCAATTTGTTCCTTTAAAATGTACTGTACTACAAAAATACAATTCCCTAAACTTTATACAGCTAGTGTTATGTGAAGAGTCAATGATTCTACCCATGCATGTGGATACCCAACAAAATGGCCGAAATACCCTTACCCAAAATTCCCATACCCAATACCCATGTATGGGTATTGCATGCTCCAAACTTTCAATCGCGATTATCTCAAAATCGATTTTTTGTAGATCGGTACTTTTAGAAGCACACCCTTCATAGGCTTCATATCGATTTGACCCGGTTTTTCGAATTGAAATTTTTTTCTAAACATAGACAACAAGAATTCATATAAAATAAAAATGAGTTCAATATGTCTTTCCAATCAAAAGTTATAGCGCTTTGAACTTTGTCCGGATTTAAATGCAGTGCCAATATGAAGATTTATGTATTTATGTGTTTACAATAATGCATAGTGTTACTGATTTGCATAGTTGTTAAAACGTATTTACTTTTACTCGATAAACACGTATACTCGAGTACAGAGTAAATACGTATACTTTGAAAAAAGTTCCTGTACTCGCTTGTACGTATACTTTTTGAAAGTACGCGAGTACAGAAAACGTATTTCAGATAGTCTTTTATGTCGCTTTTTGAAGGCAAAGAAATTAAAAAATTGAGAGAATTTGCTAAAAACATTGGAAAAATATTCGAAAATGAACATATAAGCACATATCTAGCCAAAATTTGCTTGAAATATGCAAGAAGTTATGAAAATTTGTGATTTTGAGTTAAAATTGGGGTGACATTTCTCAAAAATACTCACGTTTACGTTTTGCGGAGGAAAAAGTACGCTTACTCACGTTTATTCATGAGTAAAAGTAAAAAAAATTGTACTTTACGTTTTCTGTACTTAAGGGGTGAGTAAAAAATCAATACTTTACGTTTACGTATACTTTGAGAAAAGTTCGGTACTTTTAACAACTCTGATTTGACCCCCAAAATGAACTATCCAAACATTTGTGAACATTTTAAAAGTCAAATGAGAAAAGTCTATTGAGAAGTACCGTATTTCCTCGAAATACCCCCCATGGGGTGATTGTTTCAGAGTGAGAATTTGGGGGGGGGGGTTAAACGAGGGGGCTTATTATTTCGCCAGAAATTTTTTGAAATCCCAGTACAAATCTGTCGTTTGTAACGTACACAGACGTCGAAAAATACACTAATAAACACCATGTAAGAGTCTATACACTCACATAAGTAAATATGTAGATGGTATAAAAATGTTCTAACGTACCTAACACATTGGTTCTTTTTAACGTCTGTTCTGCATTGCCCGGATCACAAACCGCAGCTTTAGTCATGTATGTTCCCTTTACACACAATTGGGGGGGGTATTTCGAGGGGTGGGTAATTATTTCATAGTGTCCATTTTGAGGGGGGTGGGGGGATTTCAAGACGGGGGGATTTCGGGGGGGGGGTTATTTCGAGGCTATACGGTAGTCCGGTGCACATTTTGCATGTTCAGGGCGACACCCAATAAATTTCGCAAATGGCACCATATTATAGACACCTTTTTTTTCACAAAACAAACTTGAGTAACTCTGTTTTAATTTGTTTTTTTCCGGTGAAAACTCGAGTTTTTTCTTAAAACACAAGTTTTTGACTAAAATCAGTCTTTCAATGTAAAAACAATGGTTTTCTCATAATAAGTTGGCTTATCCATGTAAATACAGTGCACTACAGTGCATACAGTGACCCAGTAAAATGTAAGAAGTCATGTAAATGTCAATTTCATTTTCTCCCATCATTTCTTTTTACTGGTACACTTTCCATGACATTTTACTTGGCTGTTTACACTACGTGAAATTTTATTACATGATAAATATGATGAATTGAATTGTGATCAAAATGTAACAAATTCACCGCGGCGATAAAAAATCGAGTTTAAAAATTGGCGCTGCTCAAAAATCAATTTTAACGATCCCTAATGCTCAGCAAATCTGAGAAAGTTACTAGAAAATTGAATACACATGACAAAATAACATATTTAGATACACATTTACAACAGGACATCAAAGGTAATCAAAATAAAGGAAACTCACAGGTAGTGGCGCGTGTAGCCATTGCAACAATTTCACTTCATAGAAACCACAATTATCCCTCCATTGTTTCGTGTTAGTTCCTTTGAATCGAGCTAAGTAGCAGATTGTATGTAAATTTCTAGCCTTCAGCCATATTCCATCTGGGAATTTTAGATTATTTTTCACATCAAAGACGGTTGATGTAGACAGAATTCAAGTAATTACAAGTTTCAGTAAAAATAAACCTTATATTCAGATAAATGAGGTTTATTCAGACTTCCAAACTTTTTTTATGTTGTGAGCTGAAACTCGAAATCCCCAGCAAATGATGCACACTTGAAAAGCAGATGTGAATTAGATATGTGCAAAGCTGAATATTTATGTAAATCTAGCCGTTTATATACATTTTTATGGAGCTACTGTGCCAATCAATTACATATGAGATGGATTACAATAAAGTTTACACATGGGTGCTAATTTTGAACTATTTGTAGGGGAATCGGCTACACGGATGCCGCCCGGTAAATGCACATGTTGGCTCGCAGCATAAAAACTGGATAGTTGGAACACACGCACATGCACGTATATGCATGTGATATGCATCAGATATGGCAGTCGGTTAGAAAAGTGTAAATACATTATTTGTACAAAAATAGATTTTAGAGCTGAGAATGCCTACACATAGTGCACTGCTGGGGTCTCCAATGGGGCGCGTGATTTCTCGGAAATTTTGCCCCAATTTTCACACAAAATCACTAATTTTCATACTGCTTTTCACCTTCAAAACAGGAGTAAGAAAGGGGGGTTGGGACTAGGGTCTCAACTTTCCGTTTTCTGTTTCCGTTTTCTGGCTGCTAAATTTTTTTTTCCGTTTCCGTTTTTCCGGCCCATTTTCCGTTTTCCAGCTAAATTTTCAGTTTTTATGTCTTTTTTCCGTTTTCCGGCTCAATTGTCTGTTTTTTCAACTTTTTTCATTTTCCAGCTAAATTTTCTGTTGCCGAACTGGTAAACATGCATGACGGTTCATAATTATGTGAATTTTTTATATTTCTAGCAGCAATTTTTTCAGCAATTTTTTTTATATCCGGATAAATTTCCGTAATTTTTTTCCATTTCCGGCAAAATTTCAGCATGTTTTTTTCCGTTTCCGGCATAATTGCAGCTAATTTTTCCGTTTCCGTTTTCCGGCCTTTCATTTTTCCATTTTCCGGCAAGTGCAAAAATTTTTCCGTTTCCGTTTTCCGGCAAGTTCAAAACATTTTCTGTTTCCGTTTCCGTTTTCCGCCAAAAAGTATTTGTTGACACCTTAGTTGGGACTACCCCAATGGAGACATACTACCCCCCATACCGCCCGGCTATCTATCTATTTTGGGCGACTACCCCCTAAACCCCCCCCCCCCAATCGGCCAGCTATCTACCTATCAGGGGCGATTTTTAAAAAAAACTTAACCCCAATTTTCACCCAGAATCGCTATTTTTCATAGCTTTCTATAGATTTTCTCCTCCAAAATCACTAGTTAATGTGTCTAACTGCCTATTCTCAGCACTATATGTGCTTATATACCCATCTTTAGCCATTTTTCACCTACTTTTAGCCATTTTTCATCCTTTTTTCCTTCTATACGTTGAAAAAGCCTATATATTGAACCCCCGCGAACGCCCCCCCCTCAAGAAATTGTTCAGCTATCTATCCCTCCAGAGGAGCGATTTGCCATCTATCCAAGCCCCCAGAG
>OZ038450.1:22186627-22201640 GCA_964036195.1 Sphaerolaimus hirsutus | reverse complement strand
TGTTCCTTCAATGGTGCTTTTATCTCATTTAAGTAATATTTTAATGGTCGTCTAGTGATGTAGAAGCATCGGGGCGTTTACGTAAGCGCCCAAAGCGCCGCAGTGCTTTTTGTATCCCATAGCAGGGTTGTCAAAATCTCAGAAAAAAATTGAGAATAAAATAAAAATAAAATGGAAAATTTAAGAATGGGATAAAATAAAATGGAAAATTTCTATAAAAAAAATTGTATAAAAATTTGAATTTTTGTAAAATTATTGGAAAATTGTATAAAAATTTGTATTTTTGTAAATATGTATAAAAATTCATTTTTTTAATTTAAATTTATCCATGCTATTCACGATTATTCACAGAACTGGGGGCAGTCCTAAACTGTAAAGTGTCAAATGTCATGTAAAATGTCATGCAAAGTGCAATTGTGATGGTGAATCTAAAGTAAAGAGTCAATTGTCATGAAAAATATAAATAAAAGTGTCAATTGTCAAGCAAATTGTATCCAAATCGTATGTTTTGTGTCAAAATATTATGTTCTGTATCCAAATCTTGTTATTTTATGATCCAAATCTTATGTGAACATTTGGATACAAAAAAAATATTTGAATACAGAACAAGCTTTGGATACAAAAAACCCATAAGATTTACACAATTTACACCTTGCATGACATTTGTCATAACAATTGCCACTTTACTTGACATTTGACATGACACTTGACATTTTGCATGATAATTCACACAACTTTACATTTGTCAGGACAACTGACACTTTACATTTTACATTTAACAAAAGCACCCATCACTCTCCAGTAGTCCTTTTACTGGAAATGCACACCATTGTTATCAATAATTAGTTTACACTTGCAGTTAGCTAACAATACCTACTGCATGCAGCTTTTGTAAAGTAATGGAAACATTCGTCACATGTTTTTCATGTGAAGGTATAATTGGGGAGTTCCATTCCAAAAGTTCACAAGTGCCAAATCCAGAAAAATCAAGTTAAGCGTGGATTTGACCGCCATGTATAGTTTTTCACATTGTAGAAAAAAAATCAGCGTTATAGTCCATTTTGTTCCCGAGATACAGTGGTACCGATTTTCAAAAAAATCTCAATTTTCACATTGAAAGTTCACATATCTATGACCAGTCCCCTATGAAAAACAGGACTTTCACATCGAAAATGCATAAATCCATCTCAGACCGCCGGAGTTTCATACAGAGTTGCGAAAGTGTATTTACACTTATCCGAAATACCCAGGTAAATGGGTATTTATATTTACACTTACACTTACACTTACACTTTCATAAAATACCCGTACACTTTTTTTACACTTTCCTTGGCAAAATACCCAGGTACAGAAAGTGTATTTTTTTCCTTTCAGATGGCCCTGTTTTATGCTTTTGAGAAAGCATAAAACAGGTTCATGTACAAAAAATAACTGCACAGTGCACATATGCAGTTATGCATCAGATGTAGAAAATATGGCAAATGTGCAAACTAGCACTATCTCTGACCTTTGAGCAGTACTCATGGTATTCTACAGTTTCATCATACTTTCATAAAAAGGACAAGATCAATGAATTCACCAGCTGGACACAAAGTTAACTGGCTTTTGCATTGATATTTGCTGAATGTACATTCTTGCATTTAAACAGTGTGTATCACATTGCTTAATCAGTAAAATATCAACACTGAAAAAGTGCCATTATTAGGCAACTTCATACCACTAAATTTGTTACAGTCTGAAATGTTCCATAATTGGCAGTAAAATGTGAAATAATGAATGAAAATGATAGATAAATTGATCTAAAAGTGAAAACAGTGGTGTTTTCTAATACTCACCAGTGAGAGCTCTATCTAAAAAAAATTTTTACACTTACACTTTTTTTACACTTTCCTGAGTATTTTAAAAATACCTTACACTTTTGGTATCCATACTTATAATTTGGAAAGTGTATTTACACTTACACTTACACTTTCCAAAAATACCAGTATTTTAACAACTCTGGTTTCATCTAATGCACATATATAAAATATAGTTTAATTTCCAAAAATGCACGCGTGCTTCGGAGCGGCCGCGAAGAGCTGGCCGGAATTCCCATACAAAATAAAGTTTCATTTCCAAAAATGCATACGTGAATTTCCAAATCTATTTTGAACTATAAATCAAATATGCGTGTATATATTGATCTGAAAATTTAGGTAGAGGTACTTTTAGACACGGGCTTTGCAGTGTGTAATTCGTTTTTGCCTACGATGCACCGTTGAGAAGTTATTTAACATTTAATTTCAAATGTTCAGATTTGTTCCCAATTTCGGGTGACTTACAAAATCTCACATAACTCCCTAAATATTTCCCGCCCAACAAAATTTGTATATCTCCACACAATTATTTTTACTAAGAATTGTAGGCTCAATCAGAAAGCAATTTTTTTCGAAATTTAGTAAAAAGGAAGGAGAGCGTAAATAAATTTGTAAAATTAAAGCTCGTTGAGGATGAGCAAACTTGTCGTACCGTAGCAAACCGTTCATTATCTGTAATATAATACTAGAAAATAACTCATTTTGTCACCGTGCTCTTTGGGGTTTTGCGCAGATGCCCCATGCGTTTTTCTTCGTGTGTATCACTATCGGATTTTCGTTTAAGTAACATTTGTCTATATTTGGCTGCTGTCCAAAAAGTCATGTTGCCGCTCTCGTGAGTTTTAAAAGTGCCATTTGAGAGTCGCACCTCTTTACAGATTACTTAGTATGATATTACTGCATATTTTACTCGATTTACTGCCCGGCTTTTCACTTTTCAAACCGCTATTATAAGTTGCCTACCGTACCTAGGGCGTATACTTTCCCGAATGTTTTCAAAAACGCAAATTTTCGCAAAGTTTCATCCATGTTTGTACGAATTTATGTATGAAAGTTCCCTTTTCCTGCCTCTTATACGTTCTGTCTCTCACGCAGGCACTCTAACTTAAAAGTGGTCACTTTAAAGTTGCAAATTGTCCGCTGCGAGCGGGCGGTATGTCGTCCACTTGGGGCGCGCTGCCGGCGCACGCGGCTCCATCGTCGTCCGGTTTTGTGCCCGCTTTCAATGCGGCTAATGTGAGTTTTGGAACAGTGCCAAGTGGATATTATTTTGTTTGGTTTTGTGTGATGCTGGCTGTTTTTATGTGGAGGGCGTATTTTTGTTGTCGCCCCGCTCTTTGCACGGAGGTCGGATCATGACCCCTCCACGGTTTTGAGCGACTTTCGTGCTGTTTCGTTGTGAAAACTATTTATATGTTGAGTAAATCGATGAAAAACACATTCATAAGACCTATTTGCGACAAAAACGTTTGTCCGCTTTACGTTATACACCGCCAGCCAAAATTCATCCGTAATGTTGACAAATGATAATTTTTGCACATGCCATTTTGCCATTGGCGCCACAAAATGTGTCGCCAGCCACATGTATTCAAATTATCCCAAGTGTGAGTTAAATATCAAAATTTTCCATCGACTTTCTCAGCCAAAACGTCGCATCAGAAGCGTGTGACCGCCCCTTTAGCATCATAATATGTAAACCAACCACAATCTTATCCCCCCCTCTCAGCTGGGCACAGTAGCCTCCCCCGCGCTGGACGAGAAAGCGCGCAAATGGCAGCAACTCCAAGCGAAGCGCTACGCCGAACGGCGCAAGTTCGGCTTTGTCGACGCGCAGAAGGAGGAAATGCCCCCGGAGCACGTGCGCAAGATTATCCGCGACCACGGCGACATGACCAGCCGCAAGTACAGGCACGACAAGCGCGTCTACTTGGGCGCGCTCAAGTACATGCCGCACGCGGTGTTGAAGCTGTTGGAGAACATGCCCATGCCCTGGGAGCAGATTAGGGATGTCAAGGTGGGTTGATCGGTTGAGCAGGGTTATTCAATGGGGCGCGGCAAATTGCCCAGCTAGCTATCACTTTCAAAATCAATAGTTCATGCCTGTTTTCTTCTATTTTTGGCTCCATATGTGCTGGACTGCTGGTATGCCGATTTTTAGCTATATTTCCCGTATTTTAGCTATTTTCCCGTTTTTTAATACTATTTTTCCCGTATTTTTGCTATTTTTCATCCTTTTCTGTATTCTACATCTTGTACAGGTGGCTTCTCCCCACCCATTTTCCATCAATTCCATGAACAGCTCAAACACCCCCACCCCGATGCAGGTGCTCTACCACATAACGGGTGCGATCACGTTCGTCAACGAGATCCCCCGCGTGGTGGAGCCGGTCTACATCGCCCAATGGGGCACCATGTGGATCATGATGCGGCGGGAGAAGCGCGACCGACGGCACTTCAAACGCATGCGGTTTCCGCCCTTTGATGATGAAGAGCCGCCGCTGGATTACGCGGATAATATTTTGGATGTGGAGCCGCTGGAGCCGGTCGGTTGTTTTTGTCGGCGGATTGTTTTGATCTGTTTTGTGTGTGAAGTTTGTGTGGGGAAGTTGTAGGGTTCAGACGAGATTGACTTTTGGGGATCATGATCGGGATTGGTTTTTTGAAATTTCGGGATCGGGATTGGCCTTTCGGGATCGGGATTGGCTTTTGGAGATTTCGGGATCGGGATCGGGATTGGCGTTTTTTCTGGATCGGGATTTAGGCCTAAAAATTGATTTTCGGGGTTTTCCCCCTGTTGTTTCACAAAATGACCAAACACATCAAAAACAATGGATGGCAGAAACGTTGGATTAAATTGGCATTCAAAAAAATGCTATAGATTCATTTAGGCACTGCGTAATGGGGGCCTGGCATTGGCATTCCTACCATAACCCATCTGAATAATGAACCAAAAATTATTCAGTTTGTCATCATAATATTTTGTTTTTACTATGGAATAATACATTACGAAATCTATCACATGAAATTATGGTAGGATTCTGCACATAATTTGCGTTCCGCCTAGTTTAAGTTTAAAACACAAATTTTCACTTGAAATGTCTGTTCGTTCATTCGTTTTGCGGGAAAATTCCGCAAAATAATCTCTTTGCACTTTGCAGGTGCAAATCGATCTCGACCCAGAAGAGGATACTTCTGTTGCGAAATGGTTTTACGACAGCAAGCCGTTGGTGAACACAAAGTGCGTTTCATTTCATATCATGCACCTAATCTAACAGTCGCGGTCGGATAGATTTTGTTTCGATTTGTACTAGGTTCACTTTCTCGTTAAAAAGGGTTGGAAAACAAAAAAAATCCCATGGTTCCTGCTATGACCGGCGTATTTTGAACGTTTTTTTTAAAGAACATCGCTTTAAAAAAAACAACCGGGTAGAAACGTTCTTCCATCCATTGTTCCAACCTAAGGAGCACGACCTAGCGAACCACAAATCATTCCTTTCAAAAACAGATTCGTCAACGGGTCCACGTATCGACGGTGGGCCTTCTCGCTGCCCATGATGGCCACCCTGTACCGCCTGGGCAACCAGTTGCTCACCGATTTGGTCGACGACAACTACTTTTACCTGTTCGACATGAAGTCGTTTTTCACGGCCAAGGCGCTCAATGTGGCCATACCGGGTGGCCCGAAATTCGAGCCGCTGATAAAAGAGATGAATAGAGAGTGGGTTTTATTTTGCTTTAGTGGGTCGTGTTAAAAAGGTTACCTCTGATGTCGCGCGACTTTGTGAACATCGAATGTGTTGACAATTGAACATGTATTTTGATAACATCTCGTTTTAAAGTGTTTATTTAAAAAATGTGAACAATTTGGGAAGGGGATGCGCGGCAACCTATAACAAAGCAAATTTGTTTTGGCAAATGGTCAACATACAAATCACCCCCCCCCCCCCTCCCGCAGAGACGAAGACTGGAACGAGTTCAACGACATCAACAAGATCATAATCCGGCAGCCGATTCGCACCGAGTACCGGATCGCGTTCCCCTACTTGTACAACAACCTGCTGAACATCTTGCCCATCGCCGTGTCCTGGTACCACACGCCCAACGTGGTGTTCATCAAGACCGAGGACCCAGGTGCCACTCCCAGACCCTGTAAAACGCCGTGTAAGATGTCAAATGTCATGCAAAGTGTCAAAAGTCATGTAAAATGCCCTGGAAAATGTCATGTAACGTACGTTTGCCATTTTCCAGGACATTTTACGTGACTTTTGACACTTTGCTTGACATTTGACATTTTACAGATCGTTTTACAGGTTCTGAGAGTGCCCCCAGATCTGCCGGCGTTTTACTACGACCCGCTGATAAACCCGATCACGCAAAGGACTGCGGCTAGGGGTGATGATGTTTTGCCGGATGAGGATGAAGAGTTTGAGTTGCCGGCGGATATTGTGCCCATGTTTGATGATGTGCCGCTGTGGGTTTTGGGGGTGACCTGGGTTTTTGACATAAATGGCGCTGCGAATACCAACGAAATTTGGGAGATTAATAAACCTGTTTTGAACATTATTTGAATTGACCAAAATGATAAATCTGTCAACTGTAGTTGCCGACGGTTAGAAATTATCCAAACTGATTCTGGTAGAATCAAATGCTCAAAACGGCTGTATGGGTTTCCCAAATTTCGACGGTGCACTAGTGTGCGTGGCCACAAATTACATAAATAAAAGCTCGACTGAAAACGTTTGTAAAAAAATTTCATCATAAAATGTTTTAAATATAAATAACATCCACACCGCACCATTAACCGCACCTTACCGTACCGCAGCTATACCGAGAACACGGCGAACGGTATCGGTCTGCTGTGGGCGCCGCGCCCGTTCAATCTGCGGTCCGGTCGCACCAGACGCGCTTTGGACGTGCCGCTGGTGAAGTCGTGGTACAGGGAGCACTGCCCCAGCGGGCAACCTGTCAAAGTCAGGGTCAGCTACCAGAAGCTGTTGAAGGTGTTCGTGTTGAACGCGCTCAAACATCGACCGCCGAAGCCACAGAAGAGACGGTTTGTTTGTGGTGGAACTTTTGGTTTACCTGGAGTTTTGCTGCTTTCGTCTTATGATAAGTCTTGAGACTTTGAAGTCCTTGAATGAGGTGTTTGAAGTTTCGTTTTTAGTGGGTCTTTACGCCAGTTTTAAAACTGATTGAATCTCTTCAGGCCAGCATAAGACAAATACTAGACAAACACACACTCTCACAGGAGGGTGTAGCGGCCGTAATGAAAACCCGGCCGTAATGAAAGCCTGGCCGTAATGTATGCCCACCCGGCCGTAATGAAAGCCTGGCCGTAATGTAGGGGATGCTACATTCCGGCCGGGCAACATTCCGGCCGGAATGTAGCATCCCCTACATTACGACCAGGCTTTCATTACGACCGGGTAGGCATACATTACAGCCAGGCTTTCATTACGGCCGGGTTTTCATTACGGCGAAGCCCCCGCCCTCTCACAGACAAATCTCTTGCTAACAAGCGTCAAAATCTAGTGAATAAATGGGTTGTAAAAGTTATGCGATGAATTTTAGCATTTGAGACTAGCTTTTCATTGAAGGATGTCCTTTGCAGCTCGTTTTTACGTATGCAAACTGGGCGTTTCCAAACGTACAAACGTAGCATCTCAATAAAAACGTACCCATCTCACTCACAGGTATCTGTTCCGTTCCTTCAAAGCGACCAAGTTTTTCCAGACGACCACATTGGACTGGGTGGAAGTGGGCTTGCAGGTGTGCAGGCAGGGCTACAACATGTTGAACCTGCTTATACACAGGAAAAATTTGAACTACCTGCATTTGGATTACAATTTCAATTTGAAGGTGTGTGGTTTTGTTTTCTTAGGATTTCATTTATTTTTACACCTTGTCTAAATTACTTTATGTACTTTCATTAATTTAATTACTTTTATACTTTATAATTACTTTATATACATATACATGTCTGCCATCATTACAAAAATCTCAGGGATGTTTTTATTTTAACAATATCAGAAATGATATAATGTAAGATTTTTATTTTTATTTTTATTTTCACGGATTTTTCAGACAGATTAAAAATACATTTTCAATTTGAGAACTTTTCTGACATTTTAAAATGTAAAACATTCCTAAAAATTATACGATTTATATTTTCCAAGGCTTTTCGAGAGAGTTGTAATTATATTTCATTTTTGAGAGACTTTCAGAGAGAATAATTAATTATATGTTGCGAAAATTGCCCACTGAGGAGAAAGTATCTCTGAGGAACACTCATGTTAACAAAAAACATTTACATAAACGTTTACAGCCGGTAAAAACGCTGACGACAAAAGAGCGCAAAAAGTCCCGTTTCGGCAACGCGTTCCACTTGTGCCGCGAGATTCTGCGCATGACCAAACTGGTGGTCGACGCGCACGTCCAGTACCGGCTTAACAACATCGACGCCTACCAGCTCGCCGACGGCTTGCAGTACATATTCGCGCACATCGGCCAGTTGACCGGCATGTACAGGTACAAGTACAAGCTGATGCGGCAGATTAGAATGTGCAAGGATTTGAAGCACTTGATTTATTATCGGTGCGTTTTTTTTGCTGCGTGTTTGGTTCGAGTGTCATTTTGTATGGTGATTCGGTTTGCCACAGCTAATGGTTTTTTTCCAGTTCTTGAGAACCGGATACACATGATAATCCCTATTGTTGGAAACTTATCGTGAATTTAAAAATAAGAAATATTTTATTTTCTCCCCATTTTTTGTCCTGAGAGATTTGATTTATTTTCAAAGACATATTCTGAAATTATATTTCATAATTCTTCTGAAAATCACCCATTTCTGGAACGTTAACCACACCCCTACCCCCCCCCCCCAGTTTCAACACGGGTCCAGTGGGCAAGGGCCCCGGCTGCGGCTTCTGGGCACCGGGCTGGCGCGTCTGGCTATTTTTCCTGCGCGGCGTGACGCCCCTGTTGGAGCGGTGGCTGGGCAACCTGCTGTCGCGCCAGTTCGAAGGCAGACACAGCAAGGGCGTGGCCAAGACGGTCACCAAGCAGCGAGTTGAGAGCCACTTCGATTTGGAGCTCAGGTGCCAGTCCCAGATCCTGTGAAGTGACCTGTGGAATGTCAAATGTCAAGCAAGGTGTCAAAAGTCATGGAAATCGCGCTGCAAAATGGCAACTCGGATGCCATTTTGCAGGGAATTTTACATGACTTTTGACACTTTGCATGACATTTGACATTTGAGGGGGCGTTTTACAGGGTCTGGGACTGCCCCCAGGGCTGCTGTCATGCACGATATTTTGGACATGATGCCGGAGGGCATCAAGCAGAACAAGGCCAGGGTCATTTTGCAACATTTGTCCGAGGCGTGGCGATGCTGGAAGGCGAATATCCCGTGGAAGGTTTGATCTTGTTCTCGTGTTTATCGTGATGTTTTGGGGGGCCCCGTGGGAAAATGTCTCGAATTGAACGCATCTTTCGTTATAAAAAATCAAAATATATGTATCACTGCCCGAAACAATTCCACTCACGGCTAGGTTGTTTTTATAGCTTAATGGCGCACCACACACGTTTGAGTGCTTTTTTGAAGTCGAAACTCAAACCATTTCTAGGGGTTCCGCTTGAGTACTATTGTGAGTACCAAAAATAGTTTTGTACACAAAATGTATATAAAGTATAAAAGTAAAAAATAGGTCAAGAGTCGGAACTGTGTAAAATCGTAACATAAAAGCGGAACTCTAATTTTTCAAAAGCGGGACTCTTACAAATTGTTTGAGTTCCAACTTTTTTTAAAAAAGAGTTCGAACGATTTTTTTGAAATTTTCTGTTTTAAATAAAAAAATTGTATATTTACAAACTTTTCGAACATATAATCCGAATTTGCGCAGGTGCCGGGCCTGCCGACGCCGGTCGAAAACATGATCCTGCGCTACGTTAAAGCCAAAGCCGATTGGTGGACAAACTCCGCCCACTACAATCGCGAGAGGATTCGCCGCGGCGCTACCGTGGACAAAACGGTGTCCAAGAAAAATTTGGGCCGGCTCACGAGATTGTATTTGAAGAGTGAGCAAGAGCGGCAGCACAATTATTTGAAGGATGGGCCCTACATTAGGTGGGTCAATGTTTTTTGGTGTTTGTCAAAAAATAGTTTGTTTCAGGCGTTTCTATGCGAGCGCACGAGATTTATATGTCTGGGAAAATGGTTATTCCACTTAAAAATTGAGTCTGAATTTACCCTTATCGTGTATTTTTGAAGCCAGGGTGACGGCATCGTTAGCTGTTGTTCACACGTTGAAAAAAAACTCCACAATTTTTCATGTAAACAACATTTTTTGAAAGTTTTTTTAAACATTACTCATTTTTTTATTTCAGCGCTGAGGAGGCGGTCGCGATCTACACGACCACCGTTCACTGGCTCGAATCGCGGCGATTTTCGCCCATTCCGTTCCCGCCGCTGTCGTACAAACACGACACGAAATTGTTGATTTTGGCACTGGAACGGCTAAAGGAAGCCTACAGCGTGAAAAATCGATTGAATCAAAGTCAGAGGGAGGAGTTGGCGCTGATTGAACAGGCCTACGATAATCCGCACGAGGCCCTCAGCAGAATAAAGAGACACATGTTGACGCAGAGAGCTTTTAAGGTTGGCTTTTTTGTTGATTTTGAAAAAAACATTTGCGGCGCACACTGATTGACACAGGTGTGTCAACTCAGATTTTGTCTTCACGTGTCGCTGTGCGATCTTTCAATGAAGTTGTCGTAATATTCTTCATCAACATTGCCGCACGTGGATTTGGAGATCGCTCTGCGACACGTGAAACCGAAATCTAAGTTGACAACGACCAGTTGACACTTGACACACCTGTGTCAACTAGCGTACAGGCTTATTCACACTTCAAACGCCTTTTACTTCGCGGCCAGTTCTTGTTTTTGGTGGAATTGGCTGCTCAGGCAAGGCGTGAAATTGTTTGCGGCCGCTCGATCGTTCTAGCAATCGTCTTTTATGATTATTTGATTGAACTTTGCACGTTGCCCACATAAAATAAGCCTGTCCTTGGAAACCTAGCTAGTTAGATTTACGAGTTGAAACCGTTTCAAATTGACAAATCCAAATCATTTATTTTTTTTGTGCCCACGTGTAATTTTTACACGAAGATTTCCACCTTTGCAAAAATATTCAAACTGCCTGGATATTCAAACTGCCTGCACGCGTAAATCGACCTGCCCACTGCGCATGCAACCAAATAACCCCCCCCCCCTTTAGGAAGTGGGCGTGGAGTTCATGGACCTGTACACGTACCTGGTGCCCTGCTACGACATCGAGCCCCTCGAGAAGGTCACCGACGCCTATTTGGACCAGTATCTGTGGTACGAGGCTGACAAACGGCGCCTGTTTCCCCCGTGGATCAAACCGGCGGACACTGAACCGGCTCCATTGCTGGTGTATAAGTGGTCGGTTTTGAGGGTTGTATGCGTTTTTTCCCGCGCAGTGCGATTTTTTCGGCCCTGTGTTCGGTTTTTGCGCTTTCGCACGTGGATTTCACAGTCGCCCGCATACCCGATTTGGTCCGGGCGACATCGAACCGTGCCAGAATGTCCTCGTAGGTGTCGTCATTGAACGCGTTGATGTAGTCACTGCACTGCGCGTGTGTCTGTCGGCGCACAAGAATTTATTGGACGTAAATCGATTTTTGATCAACCCTTGTGCCAAATCGATGCGACTTTCAAATGCTGTTGATCAGTGGCGTAGCCAGGATTTTTGAGCGGGGAGGGGGGATTGTTTACGGAGCCCGGCGAGGGCCGCCCCCCCCTAAAATTTGACCCCTGTAGTAGGGAACTTGCGCCATTCGTAAGCGCCACGCCATGATGTTGGCGCCATTCGTAGGCGCCGCGCCATGGCTCCATGGCCGATGTAAATGTATGTATTTTGCAGAATTGCGTGCATTCGCTTGCGCGCAAAATTTTTGAAAATTGACCCCGAAATCGTTGCACGAGAACACATTTCCGTACATTTCTGTCTCACCCTCCTGGCTACGCCACTGCTGTTGATGGTCGACCGAAAAGTCGATAAAACATGTCGAATAAAAAATGATAAATATAATCATCAATTCAGCGTGTGCTCATTTGCCAATCGTGTACTTCTTAATATACGATTTTACCGTGTTTATGAATTAGTTTACTGTTTTCACACAGGTGCCAAGGCGTCAACAACCTGCAAGAGGTGTGGGACACTGGGGAGGGCGAGTGCAATGTGCTATTGGAGACATTTTTGGAGAAGGTCTATGAGAAAATTGATCTGACCTTGCTGAACAGATTGCTCAGGTGAGATTTTGTCATTGAAGATTTTGTTGTTAAATGAGGTGATATGCTGAAATTAGTGTAAAAATTTGTGAAATCTGCAAATATAATATTTTTGTTCTATCTGTATTTTTCCAGAGAATTGACAAGGAATCCCAAAATTATATATCTTTGCGATATTTTCTGAGAATTTTTAAAATATCGGGCAATCACTGAAAAGTATAAGCTTTATATTTATTCATGAATACTTCTCCAGTGTTTTAGCGACGTATTTTATGATATTTTTAAGAGATATTCAGGGATCATTTAATTATATTTTCCGAAAATTAACAATTATTTCCAATGTCAATCACCCCCCCCCCCCCCAACAAACCTACCCAGGCTGATCGTGGACCACAACATCGCCGACTACATGACCGCCAAGAACAACGTGCAGGTCACCTACAAGGACATGAACCACACCAACTCCTTTGGCATCATTCGAGGCTTGCAGTTTGCATCGTTCATTGTCCAGTATTATGGTTTGGTGCTGGATTTGCTCGTGTTGGGCTTGAGGAGGGCTAGTGAAATTGCCGGCCCGCCGCAGGTGGGTTTTTGGGATTTTTTGGGGGGGTGATTTTGGGAACATGAATTTAAATTGAAAAGGTTTAATTCTAAAACGAAGTTTTTACAAATAATTCGGGAACATATAAGACAGTTTTTTTTAAACTCTAACTGTTTTGCTTGGTAGAACCAAAGTAAAACAATTTAAACATAAATAGAATACAGAAAAACTTGGTTAACAATACACGGGCCGAACACTAGAAAATTATCTGTGAAAAATCTAATCTCATAAACATGCTGCTCCATTGTGCCTGCGCACACTAGTTTTCAGACGAAATTTGGAAAACTCACAAATAAGCTGAGAACGCATTTGAGTTTTCTACAATGAGGTGGCCGTCAACTACAGTTAACGGAGATTAAAAATGACTCATTGTGGAAAACTCAAACACGTTCAAAGTTCATTTGTGAGTTTTTGAAATTTCGTGTGAAAACTAGTGTGCGCAGGGCCATTGGAGTGACCGATCCGGTTCAAAAGTGAAGAAAATTGTAAATCAATTTGTTCGACTTAAGGATCAGCATCCTAAATATTTTTTTGTGAATTCAAACCTGATTCAATTTCATTCAAATTTTCCCTCGCAGCACCCGAACGACTTTCTCACGTTCCAAGACATCGCCACCGAGAGCGCCCACCCCATCCGGCTGTATTGCCGCTACATCGATCGCGTGTGGATGTTTTTGCGATTTTCCGCCGACGAAGCTCGCGATTTGATCCAGCGCTATTTGACCGAACATCCCGATCCGAATAATGAAAATATCGTAGGCTATAATAATAAAAAGTGCTGGCCGCGCGACGCCAGGATGCGTTTGATGAAGCACGACGTCAATTTGGGCAGGGCCGTGTTTTGGGATATCAAGGTGATTTGATTTTCTGAATATTAATATTTTTGGAATGTGTTTGGCTCTGCGCCCACTGGAAACTGGTATCGACAGAAACAAGGCATGTCATATTGGGCACTGCAAAGTGTCAAACGTCATGTGAAATGTCCTGTAAAATGCCCTGCAAAATGTAAAATGTCATGCAAAGTGTCAAAAGTCATAAAATGACCCGGCAATATGTCAAACGGTTGGTAAGAAAAATTGGACATTTTTCCAGGACATTTCACCTTAGTTTAAAACATCCAGTGTCAAAATTCACCCCACACGCACTATCCCCCCAGAACCGGCTACCTCGGTCGGTGACCACGATCCAGTGGCCCAAGTCGTTCGTGTCCGTGTACAGCCGCGACAACCCCAACGTGCTGTTCAACATGCTCGGCTTCGAGTGCCGCATCCTGCCCAAGTGCCGCATGGGGCCCAACGAGGAGTTCGTGCACAGGGACGGCGTGTGGAACTTGCAGAATGAGGTGCGGTTTGGGTTTGGTTCACGGAACGCAAAGTATGCTCCAAAATTACTTGTGTCTCAGTCGATAACGCTCGTGCTTATGATACTTATGTATGTACTTACGCACCTTCACAAAAAATTATGAGAGAAAAAGGCCGAAATACAACTAAAGTATGTTTCGTGTCTGAAATCATTTTTGGTAAAAATTTTTATTTTATTAATGATGACGTCATGATGATCTGTTTAGTTCAGAAAAATGCATGTCACGCGGCCCCCGTTTATGCGTGTATGTAAGCTCAATAGGTGTATTGGCTGACCTCATTCTAAATATTTTAAAACTGATTTTTTGTTTTAACTATTTTGCATTAAACTCCAATTCACTCAGGAGATCCCCATTTCACCAACAAAAAATTGAACTTCCAAGAAAAAACCCGCACTCAGGTGACCAAAGAGCGCACGGCGCAGTGCTTCCTCAAAGTGGACGAGGAGTTTCTGCAAAAGTTTCACAATCGCGTGCGCATGGTGCTCATGGCGTCCGGGTCGACCACCTTCACCAAGATCATCAACAAGTGGAACACGGCGCTGATAGGGCTCATGTGCTACTTCAGGGAGGCCGTTGTGAACACGCAGGAACTGTTGGACTTGCTGGTGAAGTGCGAGAATAAAGTTCAGACCAGAGTGAAGATTGGATTGAATTCTAAGATGCCAGCGAGGTTCCCGCCCGTGGTCTTTTATACTCCAAAGGTTTGTGGGCGGGGTCAAATAATCTGGGATTTTGGACAAAGTTCTGGTTTTCGGAGATTTTCTTTGATTTTTCAGAAAAACATCTGAAAACACACTTGCATGCCAGAGAATTTGCATCAAATGCAATAAAAATGGAGGTTTCCATTCACATTTCTCAGTGGAAATAATCATGGCCTCGAT
>OZ038450.1:22138461-22186427 GCA_964036195.1 Sphaerolaimus hirsutus | reverse complement strand
TTAAAAGTGATTGAATCTCTTCAGGTCAGCATAAGACAAAAACGAGACAAACACACACTCACAGACAAATCTCTTGCTAACAAGCGTCAAAATCTTGTGAATGTTGAATGGGTTGTAAAAGTTATGCGATGAATTTTAGCATTTGAGACTAGCTTTTCATTGAAGGATGTCCTTTGCAGCTCGTTTTTACGTATGCAAACTGGGCGTTTCCAAACGTACAAACGTAGCATCTCAATAAAAACGTACCCATCTCACTCACAGGTATCTGTTCCGTTCGTTCAAAGCGACCAAGTTTTTCCAGACGACCACATTGGACTGGGTGGAAGTGGGCTTGCAGGTGTGCAGGCAGGGCTACAACATGCTGAACCTGCTTATACACAGGAAAAATTTGAACTACCTGCATTTGGATTACAATTTCAATTTGAAGGTGTGTGGTTTTGTTTTCTTAGGATTTCATTTATTTTTACACCTTGTTTAAATTACTTTCATTTATTTAATTACTTTTATACTTTATAATTACTTTATATACATATACATGTCTGCCATCATTACAAAAATCTCAGGGATGTTTTTATTTTAACAATATCAGAAATGATATAATGTAAGATTTTTATTTTTATTTTCACGGATTTTTCAGACAGATTAAAAATACATTTTCAATTTGAGAACTTTTCTGACATTTTCAAATGTAAAACATTCCTAAAAATTATACGATTTATATTTTCCAAGGCTTTTCGAGAGAGTTGTAATTATATTTCATTTTTGAGAGACTTTCAGAGAGAATAATTAATTATATGTTGCGAAAATTGCCCACTGAGGAGAAAGTATCTCTGAGGAACACTCATGTTAACAAAAAACATTTACATAAACGTTTACAGCCGGTAAAAACGCTGACGACAAAAGAGCGCAAAAAGTCCCGTTTCGGCAACGCGTTCCACTTGTGCCGCGAGATTCTGCGCATGACCAAACTGGTGGTCGACGCGCACGTCCAGTACCGGCTGAACAACATCGACGCCTACCAGCTCGCCGACGGCTTGCAGTACATATTCGCGCACATCGGCCAGTTGACCGGCATGTACAGGTACAAGTACAAGCTGATGCGGCAGATTAGAATGTGCAAGGATTTGAAGCACTTGATTTATTATCGGTGCGTTTTTTTCTGCGTGCGTATTTTTTGCTGTGTGTTTGGTTCGAGTGTCATTTTGTATGGTGATTCGGTTTGCGACAGCTAATGGGTTTTTTTCCAGTTCTTGAGAACCGGATACACATGATAATCCCTATTGTTGGAAACTTATCGTGAATTTAAAGTTAAGAAATATTTTATTTTCTCCTCATTTTTTGTACTCAGAGATATTTTCAGATATATTTTCTCAAATGAATGAAAAGCAATGAATTGCATTGTAAATACATTTATTTTACAACAACTAGAATTGTAATTTGGAATATATAAATATTTTCAAACATTTCTCAAAGACATATTCTGAAATTATATTTCATAATTCTTCTGAAAATCACCCATTTCTGGAACGTTAACCACACCCCTACCCCCCCCCCCCAGTTTCAACACGGGTCCAGTGGGCAAGGGCCCCGGCTGCGGCTTCTGGGCACCGGGCTGGCGCGTCTGGCTATTTTTCCTGCGCGGCGTGACGCCCCTGTTGGAGCGGTGGCTGGGCAACCTGCTGTCGCGCCAGTTCGAAGGCAGACACAGCAAGGGCGTGGCCAAGACGGTCACCAAGCAGCGGGTCGAGAGCCACTTTGATTTGGAGCTCAGGTGCCAGTCCCAGATCCTGTGAAGTGACCTGTCGAATGTCAAATGTCATGCAGTGTCAAAAGTCGTGGAAAATGCTCTGCAAAATGGGAACTCGGATGCCATTTTGCAGGGAATTTTACATGACTTTTGACACTTTGCATGACATTTGACATTTTACAGGGCGTTTTACAGGGTCTGGGACTGCCCCCAGGGCTGCTGTAATGCACGATATTTTGGACATGATGCCGGAGGGCATCAAGCAGAACAAGGCCAGGGTCATTTTGCAACATTTGTCCGAGGCGTGGCGATGCTGGAAGGCGAATATCCCGTGGAAGGTCTGATCTTGTTCTCGTGTTTATCGTGATGTTTTTGGGGGCCCCCGTGGGGAAATGTCTCGAATTGAACGCATCTTTCGTTATAAAAAATCAAAATATATTTATGTATCACTGCCAGAAACAATTCCACTCACGGCTAGGTTGTGTTTTTATGGCTTAATGGCGCACCACACTCGTTTGAGTGCTTTTTTGAAGTCGGAACTCAAACCATTTCTAGGGGTTCCGCTTTTGAAAAATTTAAGTCCCGCTTGAGTACTATTGTGAGTACCAAAAATAGTTTTAGTAGGTCAAGAGTCGGAACTGTGTAAAATCGTAACATAAAAGCGGAACTCTAATTCTTAAAAAGCGGGACTCCTACAAGTTGTTTGAGTTCCAACTTTTTTTAAAAAGAGTTCGAACGATTTTTAAAAAAATTTTATGTTTTAAATTTGTATATATATTAAAAATATATTTATATATATTAAAAATTGTATATACCGTATTTCCTCGAAATACCCCCCCTTGAAATACCCCCCCCCTCGAAATACCCCCCCTCGAAATACCCCCCCCCTCGAAATACCCCCCCCCCCTCGAAATACCCCCCCTCCCTCGAAATACCCCCCCCCCCTCAAAATGGACACTATGAACTTATAAACCCCCCCTCGAAATACCCCCCCCCCCAAATTTAGTGTATAGAGAACGTAAATGACAAAGGCTGCGGTTTGTCATCCGGGCAATGCAGAACACACGTTAAAAACGATGACTCTGTTATGTTAGAACAGTGTTTGTACGTCTACACACTTATAAATGTCTTTAGAGTCTTTAGAGTCTTATAAATGGCGATTTTTGTTGCATTTTTCGACGTCTGCGTACGTTTCAGACGACATTTTAGTACTGGGATTTCAAAAAATTTCTGGCGAAATAATAATCCCCCCCCTCGAAATACCCCCCCCCCTCGAAATACCCCCCCCCCTCAAAATGGACACTATGAACTTATAAACCCCCCCTCGAAATACCCCCCCCCCAAATTTCAGATTCAGATTCCAAATTGATTTTCAGTTTTCTGGCATTTTTACATTATTTTTCCAATCTGTATTTATCTTTTTCCACTATGGTGTTTTTTTACCAGGTTCTTGTGTCATTCATAATTTTATCTGTATCCAAATCTGTATCAGACGTGCTCACAAAGACATGAAGAGAGAGACATGCTCACAAAACTCAGAGTCAAGACGTTTGCTGCTGATGGCTCGATTCTGCTTGGAAATCCCAACTACCTGGCCAGTCTGCGCAACATCACCACACAAACTGATTTGGCTGATTTGTCAACCTGCGACATCAAGTTACAACCACCCGCCTATCAATTTGGGAAGACTGCTGATTCTGCAAATGTTGCCGAATGGTCAAGCCCTCATGCAACACATCAAGGAAAGTGCAGCAGAAGTCCAAGTCGATGGATGTTGGATAAAAGACCTGCTGTCAATGCAAGACGTGAAATTTGTTCATTTGATTGAGGAAACTCTTTTGTGTATAAGCTTTTCTGTTTTCCCATGCAAACATTTTTCAATTGGTTTTTGTAACTTCAGATACATGAAACTTGTAAACTCAGTTGTATCTCTTACCTTTTTATGATTATCCGAGGTCATATAATCCAGTTACCCCCCAAGGAGTTGAGTAGTAGTGTAGATGGGGTTATTACCAAACCCGCAATTGTTATGTTTCAAGTGAACACCACCTGACCTTTTGTGATGCATGTTCAGTTCAGCACTGTGCAATAAACTTGCTCTCCCAACTGCGTCTTGGGGTTGTGGGCCCCTGTGTCGACCCACATCTACTCCAACTTTATTGTTGTTCTAGTGTATTTTTGCTACCTTTTGATGATTTTTTGTTGGTTCAGTTAAGCTTGAACTACAAGTGAAGTTACTGGCATGATCCATAGTTGCAGAATGTGCATCTACCACAATCAAAGCCAAACAGGCAAACCTGCATGCAAATTTGTCCATTTCTGTGCAAATTTCACTTTATTTTTTCCGTTTCCGTGAAAATTTTGCTTTCCGTTTTCCGGCATTTCATTTTTCCGTTTTCCGGTCGATAATTTCTTTTACCTTTCCGTTTTCCGTTTTCCGCTGAGTGAAATTTATTTACCTTTCCGTTTTCCGTTTTCCGTAAAGTGAATTTTTTTACCCTTTCCGTTTTCCGTAAACAAATTTTTTTGACACCCTAGCTCTAACATAACACAGTCATTGTTTTTAACGCGTGTTCTGCGCTTCCCGGATCACAAACCGCGGCTTTTGTCATCCACGTTCTCTATACACCATATTAGGGGGAGGGGATATTTCGAGGGGGTTTATAAATTCATAGTGTCCATTTTGAGGGGGGGGGGGGGTTCAAGAGGGTATTTCGAGGAAATACGGTATTTTCTGTTCCTTCAATGGCGCTTTTATCTCATTTAAGTAATATTTAAATGGTCGTCTAGTGATGTAGAAGCATCGGGGCGTTTACGTAAGCGCCCAACGCGCCGCAGTGCTTTTTTGTATCCCATAGCAGGGTTGTCAAAATCTCAGAAAAAATTAAAAATAAAATAAAAATAAAATGGAAAATTTAAGAATGAAATAAAATAAAATGGAAAATTTCAAAATAAAAATAAAAATTGTATAAAAATTTGAATTTTTGTAAATATTTTGTAAAATTGTATAAAAATTCGAATTTTTGTAAAATTGTATAAAAATTCATATATTTTGTAAAAAAAATTATCCACGCTATTCACAGAACTGGGGGCAGTCCTACATTTTGTAAAGTGTCAAATGTCATGTAAAACGTCATGCAAAGTGTCAATTGTGATGGTGAATCTAAAGTAACGTGTCAATTGTCATGACAAATATAAATTAAAGTGTCAATTGTCAAGCAAATTATATCCAAATCTTATGTTTTGTGTCAAAATATTATGTTCTGTATCCAAATCTTGTTCTTTTAGAATCCAAATCTTATGTGAACGTTTGGATACAAAAAATATATTTGAATACAGAACAAGCTTTGGATACAAAAAAAACATAAGATTTACACGATTTACACCTTGCATCACATTTGTCATAACAATTGCCACTTTACTTGACATTTGACATGGCACTTGACATTTTGCATGACAATTCACACTACGTTACATTTGTCAGGACAACTGACACTTTACATTTTATATTTAACAAAAGCACCCATCACACTCCATTAGTCCTTTTACTGGAAATGCACACCATTGTTATCAAAAATTAGTTTACACTTGCAGTTAGCTAGCAATACCTACTGCATGCAGCTTTTGTTAAGTAATGGAAACATTTGTCACATGTTTTTCATGTGAAGGTATAATTGGGGAGTTCCATTCCAAAAGTTCACAAGCGCCAAATCCAGAAAAATCGAGTTAAGTGTGGATTTGACATCCATGTAAATTTTACACATTTTAGAAAAAAAATCAGCGTTTGTCCATTTCGTTCCCGAGATACAGTGGTACCACTTTTTAAAGTGCTCTTTTGGGTTTTGCGCAGATGCCCCAGGCGTTTTTCTTCGTGCGTATCACTATCGGATTTTCGTTTAAGTAACATTTTTCTATATTTGGCTGCTATCCAAAAATTCATGTTGCCGCTCTCGTGAGTTTTAAAAGTGCCATTTGAGAGTCGCACCTCTTTACATATTACGTAGTATGATATTACTGCATATTTTGCTCGATTTACTGCCCGGCTTTCACTTTTCAAACCGCTATTATAAGTTGCCTACCGTACCTATTGCGTATACTTTCCCGAATGTATTCAAAAACGCAAATTTTCGCAAAGTTTCATCCATGTTTGTACGAATGTACATCTAAAAGTTCCCTTTTCCTGCCTCTTATAAATACTTTCTGTCTCTCACGCAGGCACTGTAACTTAAAAGTGGTCACTTTAAAGTTGCAAATTGTCCGCTGCGAGCGGGCGGTATGTCGTCCACTTGGGGCGCGCTGCCGGCGCACGCGGCTCCATCGTCGTCCGGTTTTGTGCCCGCTTTCAATGCGGCCAATGTGAGTTTTGGAACAGTGCCAAGTGGATATTATTTTGTTTGGTTTTGTGTGATGCTGGTCGTTTTTATGTGGAGGGCGCTTTTTTGTTGTCGCCCGCTCTTTGCACGGAGGTCGTATCATGACCCCTCCACGGTTTTGAGTGACTTTCGTGCTTTTTCGATGTGAAAACTGTTTATATGTTGAGTAAATCGATGAAAAACGCATTCATAAGACCTATTTGCGACAAAAACGTATGTCCTCTTTACGTTTTACACAGCCGGCCAAAATTCATCCGTAATGTTGACAAATGATAATTTTTGCACATGCGATTTTGCCATTGGCCATTGCCACAAAATGTGTCGCCAGCCACATGCATTCAAATTATCCCAAGTGTGAGTTAAATATCCAAATTTTCCATCGACTTTCTCAGCCAAAACGTCGCATCTCGTCACATCAGAAGCGTATGACCGCTCCTTTAGCGTCACAATATGTAAACCAACCACAATCTTACCCCCCCTCTCAGCTGGGCACAGTAGCCTCCCCCGCGCTGGACGAAAAAGCGCGCAAATGGCAGCAACTCCAAGCGAAGCGCTACGCCGAACGGCGCAAGTTCGGCTTTGTCGACGCGCAGAAGGAGGAAATGCCCCCGGAGCACGTGCGCAAGATTATCCGAGACCACGGCGACATGACCAGCCGCAAGTACAGGCACGACAAGCGCGTCTACCTGGGCGCGCTCAAGTACATGCCGCACGCGGTGTTGAAGCTGTTGGAGAACATGCCCATGCCCTGGGAGCAGATTAGGGATGTCAAGGTGGGTTGGGGGTTCTTCAATGGGGCGGGGGAATCTCCTAGCTATTTATCTGTCCCAGGGATAGCTCAGCTATCTATTTGTTCTGAAGGAATTTTTTTAGCTACTAATATCTCCTGAACCCCCCCCCCCCAAAAAAAAAAAAATCGGTTAGCTATGTCCAGCGATTTTTGGGAAATTTTGGGACTTTTCTTCCGTTTCTAGATATTATCCTTGTTTTCTGCTTTCTACATCTTGAACACATGCCTTACCTCACCCATTTCCAATCAATTCCATGAACAGCTCAAACACCCCCACCCCGATGCAGGTGCTCTACCACATAACCGGCGCCATCACGTTCGTCAACGAGATCCCCCGCGTGGTGGAGCCGGTCTACATCGCCCAATGGGGCACCATGTGGATCATGATGCGGCGGGAAAAGCGCGACCGGCGGCACTTCAAACGCATGCGGTTTCCGCCCTTTGATGATGAAGAGCCGCCGCTGGATTACGCGGATAATATTTTGGATGTGGAGCCGCTGGAGCCGGTCGGTTGTTTTTGTCGGCGGATTGTTTTGATCTGTTTTGGGTGTGAAGTTTGTGTGGGGAAGTTGTTGGGTTCAAATGGGATTAACTTTTCGGGATCGTGATCGGGATTGGTTTTTTGAAATTTCGGGATCGGGATTGGCCTTTCGAGATCGGGATTGGCTTTTTGAGATTTCGGGATCGGGTATGGCGTTTTTTCGGGATCGGGATTTAGGCCTAAAAATTGATTTTCAGGGTTTTTCCCCGTGTTATTTCACAAAATGACCAAAAACAATGGATGCCAGAAACGTTGGATTAAATTCATTCATAGATTCATTTAAATTCATAGATTCATTTAGGCACTGCGTAATGGGGGCCTGGCATTGGCATTCACACCGCTGTCTACCATATATGCATGGGTATAAACATTAAACTATGGTAATGGGCACTGTATCGAGTCCGTTTGTAGTGGTGTCGATGCCCACGCAACAGAGATATAGAGGAAGGTGGGAAAATGCGCGCTTGCGCGCAAACTTTTTGAATACTGCATACAAAATGGTCCTTTTAAAGTGCCATTTCTGGCACCTTTTGTGTCTGTGAAATTTTCCGGGATCGGGGCATTTTTTCGGGATCGGGATTGGGGTTTTCAAAATCTCGGGATCGGGATCCGGATTAGCTTTTTCAAATTTCGGGATCGGGATTGAGGTTTCGGGATCGGGATCGGGACCACAAAATCCCGAAATTTCTCGGGATTGGGGATCGGGATCCCGTTTGAACCCTAGGAAGTTGTCGTATACTGATTGTTGGCAATTTGCCAAAGTCTAGATTGCGGTTAGAATTTATCACTCGACCCTTCCTACCTCCAGACGTTTACAAAACGTACCGTACTGTAAATACTGGCACTGTATCTATGTAAATTTGTATAAACGATACTCACTGGACATTACACTTAGTATGGAAACTTACCATAAGCCATCTGAATAGTGAACCAAAAATTATTCAGTTTGTCATCATAATATTTTGTTTTTACTATGGAATAATAAAGTACGAAATCTATCACAAGAGTTTATTCATTAAATTATGGTAGGATTCTGCACATAATTTTCGGTCCGCCTAGTTTAAGTTTAAAACACAAATTTTCACTTGAAATGTCTGTTCGTTCATTCGTTTTGCGGGAAAATTCCGCAAAATAATCTCTTTGCACTTTGCAGGTGCAAATCGATCTCGACCCAGAAGAGGATACTTCTGTTGCGAAATGGTTTTACGACAGCAAGCCGCTGGTGAACACAAAGTGCGTTTCATTTCATATCATGCACCTAATCTGACAGTCGCGGTCGGATAGATATTGTTTTGATTTGTACTAGGTACTCGTCGCATTCACTTTCTCGTTGGAAAACAAAAAAAAATCCTATGGTTCCTGCTATGACCGGCGTATCTTCAACGTTTTTTTTAAAGAACATCGCTTTTAAAAAAACAACCGGGTTAGAAACGTTCTTACATCCATTGTTCCAACCTAAGGAGCACGACCTAGCGAACCACAAAACATTCCTTTCAAAAACAGATTCGTCAACGGGTCCACGTATCGACGGTGGGCTTTTTCGCTGCCCATGATGGCCACCCTGTACCGCCTGGGCAACCAGCTGCTCACCGATTTGGTCGACGACAACTACTTTTACCTGTTCGACATGAAGTCGTTTTTCACGGCCAAGGCGCTCAATGTGGCCATACCGGGTGGCCCGAAATTCGAGCCGCTGATAAAAGAGATGAATAGAGAGTGGGTTTTATTTTGCTTTAGTGGGTCGTGTTAAAAAGGTTACCTCTGATGTCGCGCGACTTTGTGAACATCGAATGTGTTGACAATTGAACATGTATTTTGATAACATCTCGTTTTAAAGTGTTTATTTAAAAAATGTGAACAATTTGGGAAGGGGATGCGCGGCAACCTATAACAAAGCAAATTTGTTTTGGCAAATGGTCAACATACAAATCACCCCCCCCCCTCCCGCAGAGACGAAGACTGGAACGAGTTCAACGACATCAACAAGATCATCATCCGGCAGCCGATCCGCACCGAGTACCGGATCGCGTTCCCCTACCTGTACAACAACCTGCTGAACATCTTGCCCATCGCCGTGTCCTGGTACCACACGCCCAACGTGGTGTTCATCAAGACCGAGGACCCAGGTGCCACTCCCAGACCCTGTGAAACGCCGTGTGAAATGTGAAATGTCATGCAAAGTGTCACAAGTCATGTAAAATGCCCTGGAAAATGTCATGTAACGTACGTTTGCCATTTTCCAGGACATTTTACACGACTTTTGACACTTTGCTTGACATTTGACATTTTACAGATCGTTTTACAGGTTCTGAGAGTGCCCCCAGATCTGCCGGCGTTTTACTACGACCCGCTGATAAACCCGATCACGCAAAGGACGGCCGCTAGGGGTGATGATGTTCTGCCGGATGAGGATGAAGAGTTTGAGTTGCCGGCGGATATTGTGCCCATGTTTGATGATGTGCCGCTGTGGGTTTTGGGGGTGACCTTGGTTTTTGACATAAATGGCGCTGCGAATACCAACGAAATTTGGGAGATTGATAAACCTGTTTTGAACATTATTTGAATTGACCAAAATGATAAATCTGTCAACTGTAGTTGCCGACGGTTAGAAATTATCCAAACTGATTCTGGTAGAATCAAATGCTCAAAACGGCTGTATGGGTTTCCCAAATTTCGACGGTGCACTAGTGTGCGTGGCCACAAACTACATAAGTAAAAGCTCGACTGAAAAAGTTTGTAAAAAATTGTCATTGTAAATTTTTTAAAATATAAATAACATCCACACCGCACCATTAACCGCACCTTACCGTACCGCAGCTACACCGAGAACACGGCGAACGGTATCGGTCTGCTGTGGGCGCCGCGCCCGTTCAATCTGCGGTCCGGTCGCACCAGACGCGCTTTGGACGTGCCGCTGGTGAAGTCGTGGTACAGGGAGCACTGCCCCAGCGGGCAACCTGTCAAAGTCAGGGTCAGCTACCAGAAGCTGTTGAAGGTGTTCGTGTTGAACGCGCTTAAACATCGACCGCCGAAGCCCCAGAAGAGACGGTTTGTTTGTGGTGGAACTTTTGGTTTACCTGGAGTTTTGCTGCTTTCGTCTTATGATAAGTCTTGAGACTTTGAAGTCCTTGAATGAGGTGTTTGAAGTTTCGTTTTTTAGTGGGTCTTTACGCCAGTTTTAAAAGTGATTGAATCTCTTCAGGTCAGCATAAGACAAAAACGAGACAAACACACACTCACAGACAAATCTCTTGCTAACAAGCGTCAAAATCTTGTGAATGTTGAATGGGTTGTAAAAGTTATGCGATGAATTTTAGCATTTGAGACTAGCTTTTCATTGAAGGATGTCCTTTGCAGCTCGTTTTTACGTATGCAAACTGGGCGTTTCCAAACGTACAAACGTAGCATCTCAATAAAAACGTACCCATCTCACTCACAGGTATCTGTTCCGTTCGTTCAAAGCGACCAAGTTTTTCCAGACGACCACATTGGACTGGGTGGAAGTGGGCTTGCAGGTGTGCAGGCAGGGCTACAACATGCTGAACCTGCTTATACACAGGAAAAATTTGAACTACCTGCATTTGGATTACAATTTCAATTTGAAGGTGTGTGGTTTTGTTTTCTTAGGATTTCATTTATTTTTACACCTTGTTTAAATTACTTTCATTTATTTAATTACTTTTATACTTTATAATTACTTTATATACATATACATGTCTGCCATCATTACAAAAATCTCAGGGATGTTT
Organism: Sphaerolaimus hirsutus; assembly: GCA_964036195.1. Lineage (NCBI taxonomy): Eukaryota > Metazoa > Nematoda > Chromadorea > Monhysterida > Sphaerolaimidae > Sphaerolaimus > Sphaerolaimus hirsutus. The sequence continues at coordinate 22,175,227 of OZ038450.1, read as the reverse complement.
TTATTTTAACAATATCAGAAATGATATAATGTAAGATTTTTATTTTTATTTTCACGGATTTTTCAGACAGATTAAAAATACATTTTCAATTTGAGAACTTTTCTGACATTTTCAAATGTAAAACATTCCTAAAAATTATACGATTTATATTTTCCAAGGCTTTTCGAGAGAGTTGTAATTATATTTCATTTTTGAGAGACTTTCAGAGAGAATAATTAATTATATGTTGCGAAAATTGCCCACTGAGGAGAAAGTATCTCTGAGGAACACTCATGTTAACAAAAAACATTTACATAAACGTTTACAGCCGGTAAAAACGCTGACGACAAAAGAGCGCAAAAAGTCCCGTTTCGGCAACGCGTTCCACTTGTGCCGCGAGATTCTGCGCATGACCAAACTGGTGGTCGACGCGCACGTCCAGTACCGGCTGAACAACATCGACGCCTACCAGCTCGCCGACGGCTTGCAGTACATATTCGCGCACATCGGCCAGTTGACCGGCATGTACAGGTACAAGTACAAGCTGATGCGGCAGATTAGAATGTGCAAGGATTTGAAGCACTTGATTTATTATCGGTGCGTTTTTTTCTGCGTGCGTATTTTTTGCTGTGTGTTTGGTTCGAGTGTCATTTTGTATGGTGATTCGGTTTGCGACAGCTAATGGGTTTTTTTCCAGTTCTTGAGAACCGGATACACATGATAATCCCTATTGTTGGAAACTTATCGTGAATTTAAAGTTAAGAAATATTTTATTTTCTCCTCATTTTTTGTACTCAGAGATATTTTCAGATATATTTTCTCAAATGAATGAAAAGCAATGAATTGCATTGTAAATACATTTATTTTACAACAACTAGAATTGTAATTTGGAATATATAAATATTTTCAAACATTTCTCAAAGACATATTCTGAAATTATATTTCATAATTCTTCTGAAAATCACCCATTTCTGGAACGTTAACCACACCCCTACCCCCCCCCCCCAGTTTCAACACGGGTCCAGTGGGCAAGGGCCCCGGCTGCGGCTTCTGGGCACCGGGCTGGCGCGTCTGGCTATTTTTCCTGCGCGGCGTGACGCCCCTGTTGGAGCGGTGGCTGGGCAACCTGCTGTCGCGCCAGTTCGAACAGGTGCCAGTCCCAGATCCTGTGAAGTGACCTGTCGAATGTCAAATGTCATGCAGTGTCAAAAGTCGTGGAAAATGCTCTGCAAAATGGGAACTCGGATGCCATTTTGCAGGGAATTTTACATGACTTTTGACACTTTGCATGACATTTGACATTTTACAGGGCGTTTTACAGGGTCTGGGACTGCCCCCAGGGCTGCTGTAATGCACGATATTTTGGACATGATGCCGGAGGGCATCAAGCAGAACAAGGCCAGGGTCATTTTGCAACATTTGTCCGAGGCGTGGCGATGCTGGAAGGCGAATATCCCGTGGAAGGTCTGATCTTGTTCTCGTGTTTATCGTGATGTTTTTGGGGGCCCCCGTGGGGAAATGTCTCGAATTGAACGCATCTTTCGTTATAAAAAATCAAAATATATTTATGTATCACTGCCAGAAACAATTCCACTCACGGCTAGGTTGTGTTTTTATGGCTTAATGGCGCACCACACTCGTTTGAGTGCTTTTTTGAAGTCGGAACTCAAACCATTTCTAGGGGTTCCGCTTTTGAAAAATTTAAGTCCCGCTTGAGTACTATTGTGAGTACCAAAAATAGTTTTAGTAGGTCAAGAGTCGGAACTGTGTAAAATCGTAACATAAAAGCGGAACTCTAATTCTTAAAAAGCGGGACTCCTACAAGTTGTTTGAGTTCCAACTTTTTTAAAAAGAGTTCGAACGATTTTTAAAAAAATTTTATGTTTTAAATTTGTATATATATTAAAAATATATTTATATATATTAAAAATTGTATATACCGTATTTCCTCGAAATACCCCCCCTTGAAATACCCCCCCCCTCGAAATACCCCCCCCTCGAAATACCCCCCCCCTCGAAATACCCCCCCCCCTCGAAATACCCCCCCCCCCTCGAAATACCCCCCCCCCCTCGAAATACCCCCCCCCCCCTCAAATGGACACTATGAACTTATAAACCCCCCCTCGAAATACCCCCCCCCCAAATTTAGTGTATAGAGAACGTAAATGACAAAGGCTGCGGTTTGTCATCCGGGCAATGCAGAACACACGTTAAAAACGATGACTCTGTTATGTTAGAACAGTGTTTGTACGTCTACACACTTATAAATGTCTTTAGAGTCTTATAAATGGCGATTTTTGTTGCATTTTTCGACGTCTGCGTACGTTTCAGACGACATTTTAGTACTGGGATTTCAAAAAATTTCTGGCGAAATAATAATCCCCCCCCTCGAAATACCCCCCCCTCGAAATACCCCCCCCCCTCAAAATGGACACTATGAACTTATAAACCCCCCCTCGAAATACCCCCCCCCAAATTTAGTGTATAGAGAACGTAAATGACAAAGGCTGCGGTTTGTCATCCGGGCAATGCAGAACACACGTTAAAAACGATGACTCTGTTATGTTAGAACAGTGTTTGTACGTCTACACACTTATAAATGTCTTTAGAGTCTTATAAATGGCGATTTTTGTTGCATTTTTCGACGTCTGCGTACGTTTCAGACGACATTTTAGTACTGGGATTTCAAAAAATTTCTGGCGAAATAATAATCCCCCCCCTCGAAATACCCCCCCCCTCGTTTAACCCCCCCTCAAAATTCTCACTCTGAAAAAATAAACCCCCCGGGGGTATTTCGAGGAAATACGGTATATTACAAACTTTTCGAACATATAATCCGAATTTGCGCAGGTGCCCGGCCTGCCGACGCCGGTCGAAAACATGATTCTGCGCTACGTGAAAGCCAAAGCCGATTGGTGGACAAATTCGGCCCATTACAATCGCGAGAGAATTCGCCGCGGCGCCACCGTGGACAAAACGGTGTCCAAGAAAAATTTGGGCCGGCTCACGAGATTGTATTTGAAGAGTGAGCAAGAGCGACAGCACAATTATTTGAAGGATGGCCCCTACATTAGGTGGGTTGACGTTTTTTGCGAGTTTGTATAAAAATAGTTTGTTTCAGGCGTTTCTATGCGAGCGCACGAGACTTATATGTCTGGGAAAATGGTTACTCCACTTGAAAATTGAGTCTGAATTTACCCTCATCGTATATATTTTCAAGCCAGGGTGATGGCATCGTTAGCTGTTTTTCACACGTTGAAAAAAAAAAATCCACAATTTTTCATGTAAACTACATTTTTTTAAAGTGTTTTTTAAACATTACTCATTTTTCATCCAGCGCCGAAGAAGCAGTCGCGATCTACACGACCACCGTTCACTGGCTGGAATCGCGTCGATTTTCGCCCATTCCATTTCCGCCGCTGTCGTACAAACACGACACGAAATTGTTGATTTTGGCCCTGGAACGGCTAAAGGAAGCCTACAGCGTGAAAAATCGATTGAATCAAAGTCAGAGGGAGGAGTTGGCGCTGATTGAACAGGCCTACGATAATCCGCACGAGGCCCTCAGCAGAATTAAGAGACACATGTTGACGCAGAGAGCTTTTAAGGTTGGCTTTTTTGTTGATTTTGAAGAAAAAGATTTGTGGCCCAGGCACTATTTGGCACATGTGTGTCAACTCAGATTTTGTCTTCACGTGTCGCTGTGCTATCTTTCAATAAAGTTGTCGTAATATCCTTCATCAACATTGCCGCACGTGGATTTGGAGATCGCTCTGCGACACGTGAAACCGAAATCTAAGTTGACAAAGACCAGTTGACACTTGACACACATGTGTCAACTAGCGTATGGGCTTATTCACACTTAATTTAATTTAATAAAAAGTAGAGCGGATCAACGTACAAGCAATTTTACTCATACATAAGGGACAGCCAAGATTAGGTCTGGTCCTTCCGCACAGGATACAGTATATAGGAAATATATATAAATGTCAACACAAGAATTAACAAATTCCAATGTCAACAAAAACATAAAGAATGTCACCGAACATTACTTCAATCACCCTTTGTTATCTAGCATTCTGCCAATGGCACACCATCAAAATCCAAAGTAATTTATGACCTGGAAAATGATGCTCATTCCATGATCTGAAAAATTTGGGGGGATTCTCTTTAGAAGTTTAATTATCACATACATGTAATTGATTCTTTTACAAATTTTTATCTAATGCAATTTTAACATATTATTTAGAGTGAAATTTTTTTGTGTCTATATTCTGTAAATCATCACATCGATGTCACAGCATTGCCCATGCAAACATACTGCTGTAAATGTCAAATGACATTGCATGAATATATATACAATCACCCCGACTGAGTATTATTCAGACTTAGGTGATAGTGATACTCAGCACTCATTGACCATTTACAGCAGCATTCAATTACCAGCGCTATCCACGAAAGTATAACCCAGTGCAAACCAACTTATCTATCAAATCTCTGTGTCTGCTACAAACATTTCCATCAAGCAAGTCATATTTAGATGCACAGTTATACACACATTTAAGAGTTCAAACGCCTTTTACTTCGCGGCCAGTTCTTTCTTTGTAGAATTGGCTGCTCAGGCAAGGCGTGAAATTGTTTGCGGCCGCTCGATCGTTCTAGCAATCGTCTTCTATGATTATTTGATTGAACTTTGCACGTTGCCCACATAAAATAAGCCTGTGCTTGGAAACCGAGCTAGTTAGATTTACGAGTTGAAACCGTTTCAAATGGACAAATCCAAATCATTTATTTTTTTGTGCCCACGTGTAATTTTTACACGAAGATTTCCACCTTTGCAAAAATATTTAAACTGCCTGGATATTCAAACTGCCTGCACGCGTAAATCGACCTGCCCACTGCGCATGCAACCAAATAACACTCCCCCCCTTTAGGAAGTGGGCGTGGAGTTCATGGACCTGTACACGTACCTGGTGCCCTGCTACGACATCGAGCCCCTCGAGAAGGTGACCGACGCATATTTGGACCAGTATCTGTGGTACGAGGCTGACAAACGGCGCCTGTTTCCCCCGTGGATCAAACCCGCTGATACTGAACCGGCCCCGTTGCTGGTGTATAAGTGGTTGGTTTTGTGGGTTGTATAAGTTTTTCCGCGCAGTGCGATTTTTCCGGCCCTGTGTTCGGTTTTTGCGCTTTCGCACGTGGATTTCACAGTCGCCTGCATACCCGATTTGGTCCGGGCGACATCGAACCGTGCCAGAATGTCCTAGAAGGTGTCGTCATTGAACGCGTTGATGTAGTCACTGCACTGCGCGTGTGTCTGTCGGCGCACAAGAAAAAATGTGGTAAATTGAAATTACCTATGAGAAATTTTTGACTGGCCCCTTGGAAGCAGCCCGCCCTGTAAAGTGTCAAATGTCAATCAAAACCAAAAATGATTTTATTTCTGAACGCATATTGCATGGCATTTTATACTTTAAGCGGAGATTAGAGCTCAGCATGAATTTGATGTAAAATGATGATGAAAATTACGTCGTAAAATTTATTACATGAGTGTAATGATGCTACAGGTCTACAATTTTTTATGTTTTTATTTTTTGGTACATATATTATCCATAAAAAATTGTAGACCTGTAGCATCATCCACACTCCTGAATTTATTTTACGGGGTACTTTTACGTCGTCATTTTACGTTAAATTCACGCTGAGCTGTAATCTCAGCTTGACAGGATGTACCTGGTGTCAAATGACCCCGCGACTTCAAATGCTGCTGATTATCGAACAACAGGTCGATAAAACATGTCGGACAAAAACATCAAATCCTGTCAATTCGGCGTGTTCGCATTCGTCAACCGTATACATAAGTGATTTTACCGTTTTTGTACAGGTGCCAGGGCGTCAACAATTTGCAAGAGGTGTGGGACACTGGCGAGGGCGAGTGCAATGTCCTTTTGGAGACGTTTTTGGAGAAAGTCTACGAGAAAATTGATCTGACCTTGCTGAACAGATTGCTCAGGTTAAATTTTGTTATTGAAGATTTTGTTGTTAAATGAGGTGATATGCTGAAATTAGTGTAAAAATTCGTAAACTCTGCAAGAATAATATTTTTGTTCTATCTGTATTTTTCCAGAGAATTGACAAAGAATCCCAAAATTATATATCTTTGCGATATTTTCTGGGAATTTTTTAAAATATCGGGCAATCACTGAAAAGTATAATCTTTATATTTATTCATAAATACTTCTCCAGTGTTTTTAGCGACGTATTTTATGATATTTTCAAGAGATATTCAGGCATCATTTAATTATATTTTCCGAAAATTAACAATTATTACCAATGTCAATCACCCCCCCCCCCCCCCAACAAACCTACCCAGGCTGATCGTGGACCACAACATCGCCGACTACATGACCGCCAAGAACAACGTGCAGGTCACCTACAAGGACATGAACCACACCAACTCCTTTGGCATCATTCGAGGCTTGCAGTTTGCATCGTTCATTGTCCAGTATTATGGTTTGGTGCTGGATTTGCTCGTGTTGGGCTTGAGGAGGGCTAGTGAAATTGCCGGCCCGCCGCAGGTGGGTTTTTGGGATTTTTTTTTTTTTTTGGGGGGGGGGGTGACTTTTAGGGACATGAATTTAAATTGAAAAAGGTTTTTTTTTCGGAAATTCTTTTTCGAAAAAAAACGAAGTTGTTACAAACAATACGGGAACATATAAGACAGTTTTTTTAAACTCTAACTGTTTTGCTTAGTAGAACTAAAGTAAACAAAATTAAACATAAAAAGAATACATAAACTTGGTTAAAAATACACTGGCCGAACACTAGAAAATTATCTGTGAAAGATCAAATCTCATAAACATGCTGCTCCATTGGAGTTACCAATCCGTTTCAAATTTAAAAAAATAATTGTAAATCAATTCGTTAGACTTAAAAATCAGCATCCTAATTATTTTTATCTGAATTCAAAACTAATTTCATTTCATTCAAATTTCCCCTCGCAGCACCCGAACGACTTTCTCACGTTCCAAGACATCGCCACCGAGAGCGCCCACCCCATCCGGCTGTATTGCCGCTACATCGATCGCGTGTGGATGTTTTTGCGATTTTCCGCCGACGAAGCTCGCGATTTGATCCAGCGCTATTTGACCGAACATCCAGATCCGAATAATGAAAATATCGTGGGCTATAATAATAAAAAGTGCTGGCCGCGCGACGCCAGGATGCGTTTGATGAAGCACGACGTCAATTTGGGCAGGGCCGTGTTTTGGGATATCAAGGTGATTTGATTTTTGGAATATTTTTGATATTCGTTTGGCTCTGCGCCCACTGGAAACTGGTATCGACAAAAACAAAGCATGTCATATTGGGCACTGCAAAGTGTCAAACGTCATGTGAAATGTCCTGTAAAAGCCCTGCAAAATGTAAAATGTCATGCAAAGTGTCAAAAGTCATAAAATGGCCCGGCAATATGTCAAACGGTTGGTAAGAAAAATTGGATATTTTTCCAGGACATTTCACTTAATTTAAAAGATCCAGTGTCAATATTCACCCCACACGCACAATCCCCCCCCCCAGAACCGGCTGCCTCGGTCGGTGACCACGATCCAGTGGCCCAAGTCGTTCGTGTCCGTGTACAGCCGCGACAACCCCAACGTGCTGTTCAACATGCTCGGCTTCGAGTGCCGCATCCTGCCCAAGTGCCGCATGGGGCCCAACGAGGAGTTCGTGCACAGGGACGGCGTGTGGAATTTGCAGAATGAGGTGCGGTTTGGGTTTGGTTGACTTTTTTTGAGCTTCTGTGGGGAATTTTGTGAAAGTGGAATATTAGCGCTACTAAAGCGTGATCTGAAGTTTGTGTGGAAGTTTTCAATTTACCGTATTTCCTCGAAATACCACCAGGGGGTTTATTTATTCATAGTGGAAATTTTGAGGGGGGTATTTCGAGGGGGGGGGTAAATCGAGGAAATACGGTAGCGGTGGGGGTGAATATTCCAGATTCAAGTTTCCAAAATACCAATTCTTGGAAATTCAAAACGAAAATTCTCCTTTCCATCCCACACAAACAATGTGATCTTTCAAATTTTTGATAACTTCCGACTGTTTTCAATGGTGGGATCGAAAATGCGAGATCAAAAAAATCGGGTAAAAATTAACAAAATGAAGTAAATTTTGAAAAATTATCTCTGTAGGTATTAAGTGGTTCGGTCTGTAAATATCTTGGGTGCTTTTTGGCGGTTTCCGTCTGAAATAATCTTAAACTGACCGCTCGCACCATCGTTTTTCACACCCCATATGACCATCAAACAAACAATCAAACAAACCGCTCAAAAAATCGAACTTCCAAAAAACCCTTATCGCAGGTAACCAAAGAGCGCACGGCGCAGTGCTTCCTCAAAGTGGACGAGGAGTTTCTGCAAAAGTTTCACAATCGCGTGCGCATGGTGCTCATGGCGTCCGGGTCGACCACCTTCACCAAGATCATCAACAAGTGGAACACGGCGCTGATCGGCCTCATGTGCTACTTCAGGGAGGCGGTTGTGAACACCCAAGAGTTGTTGGATTTGTTGGTGAAGTGCGAGAATAAAGTTCAGACCAGAGTGAAGATTGGATTGAATTCTAAAATGCCGGCGAGATTCCCGCCCGTGGTATTTTATACTCCAAAGGTTGGTGGGCGGAGTAAAAAATCTGGGATTTTGGACAAATTTGTTTTTCAGAGTTTTTCTTTGATTTTTCAGAAAAAAGGTCTGAAAACACACTTGCATGCCAGATAATTTGCATCAAATGCAATCAAAATGGAGGTTTCCATTCACATTTCTCAGTGGAAATGTTTATTTGACAAATTTGACAAAAAACAATTCCGCGATCGAGATTGGGAAAGTTCATCAAGATCGGGATTGGCATGTCAAACTTTCGCACTCGTGATTGGGGCTAGAGTGGCAGAATTTACCGTACCGTACCGCATTTTTGGAAAATTTACCGTACCGTTTACCGCACTTTTAGAAATTTACCGTACCGTACCGCGTACCGCATTTTTTAAAATTTACTGTTCCGTACCGCGTACCGCACTCATTTACCGCAGAAAATGCGGTAAATTTGACTCAGATTGACCTTAAAATTCTCTTTAAGATGTGGTGTTATGCAATTTTTGTGCGCGCAAGCGCGCGAATTTGACAACATTGTTTGGACTGATTTGAAACCCTTCCATTTCCACATGCAATATTGCTGTAACTCTTCATTTACATTAGTATAATGTGTTTTTAAAATCAAGCCATGTGCTTCAAATCGCACTGTAGTTGTTTTACATCATCCTCAATGTTTTGAGCTTATTTGTTGTAGGTACATATGCATGCACTTATATACTTTTTACCATTTTCACCCACTTAGCAATTTTTTCACCCACTTTTAGCAAGTTTTCTCCATTTCTTCCTTCTAAACCTCAAAAAGCCTATATATTGAGCCACTGCATTGTGGTCAATGTAATTCTATGTTATCACACTGTTATTGTGTTCTAAAGTCCATTAACACATTGCATAATTCAATTTTCTGTCAATTCATGATGTAAAAGTTGTCTGTAGTCCGGCATTGGTACATTTCTGACAAGCGAAAATTTACCGTACCGTACCGCGAACCGCACTTTTCAGATTTACCGTACCGTACCGTTTACCGCAAAATTGAAGATTTACCGTACCGTACCGTTTACCGCAAAAAATAAAATTTACCGTACCGTACGGTTTACCGCAAGGCCGTACCGTCTGCCACCCTAATTGGGGCCCCGATATCGGGATCGCTGTGTCCCGAAAACTGTCGGAATTCGGGATCGGGATCCCTTCTGAACCTCAATTCATACTTCACAACCCCACAACCCTCCCCTCCTCAGGAAATCGGCGGTCTGGGCATGCTGTCGATGGGGCACGTGCTCATCCCCCAGTCGGACTTGCGCTGGATGTCGCAGACGGACGCGGGCGGCGTGACCCACTTCAGGTCGGGCATGACCCACGAGGAGGACCAGCTCATTCCCAATTTGTATAGGTATATTCAGGTGAGATTCAGGGTTTTTTGGGGTGGTGTGTTTTTTTGGTTAGTTTTTGGTTTCCAATTTTTTTTTGTTATTTCGCAATATTCTATTGTTTTCAACCGAACTTTTAAACAGCTGTCAATGCATTTCTAGTTTCTAGAATGAGTTACCAATCAAAAACAGTTGACGGATATCAAAAAATCATTCAAGAAATTTGTTTACAATTTTTTTAGTTTTAAAAATTTCTGTTGTAAACTAGTGTGCGCAGGGCCATTGCGTCGCCGTGTATTTTCAGTTGCCAATTTTCGAAAGTACAAGTCCCTTTTCTACGTCATTATCTACACGATTTATTCAAAATAAAAAACACCCGCAGCCGTGGGAGGCGGAGTTTATCGACTCGCAGCGCGTGTGGGCCGAATACGCGCTGAAGCGGCAGGAAGCGAATGCGCAAAATCGCCGGCTCACGTTGGAGGATTTGGAGGACAGTTGGGACAGGGGCATCCCCAGGTTGGCTGGGTTTTGCTCATTTTTAAGCCTGAGGTTTGGTTGCGTTAAAACCATTAGTAAGAAAATTTAATGGTGACTCATTTTTGGTTTTCAATTTGCTGTCAACACAAAAATCAGGGGTTTAGTGGATTTCGACCCGTCCGGAGGTTCATATAGATAGTGAATCGCTCCTCCGGAGGGATAGATAGCTGGAAAAAATTTGTTTTGGGGGGGGGGGGGGGTTCGCGGGGGTTCAATATATAGGCTTTTCCAAGGTATAGATGGAAGATAAAGGGAAAATATCGCTAAAGTAGGTGAAACACAGCTCAAAATAGGTATGTAAACATATATAGTGCACAAAATAGCTGAAAATAGGCAATAAACTATAAAAAGGTGAAAAACTATAAAAAGGTGTGAAAATTGGCAATTTTGAACGGATATCGGCGTAAAATTTCTCAAAAATCGCACCAGATAGATAGATAGCTGGACGATTGGGGGAGGGCGAGGGGTTACGGGATCGTGGCCAAAAAAATTGCCTCCGGGATAGATAGATAACTGAGCGGCCTCCGGGATAAGTAGATGGTAAACCCCCCCCCCCATACTGACCCCTGACAAAAATACTACATTTTTAGTTATTTTTTATCAATTTTTTTGTCTGCTGCCATAGCACTTTTCAATACATACCACCGTTTGATATGAACCCACAAAATCTGTAGCCGAAATATTGTTCATTTCTAGTTTAATTTGAATTTGTCAACTAAACATCAACCCGAAACACAGGATCAACACCCTGTTCCAAAAGGACCGGCACACGCTGGCGTACGACAAAGGCTGGCGCGTGCGCACCGAATTCAAACAGTATCAAGTTTTGAAACAGAATCCATTTTGGTGGACCCATCAGCGGCACGACGGGAAATTGTGGAATTTGAACAATTACAGAACGGATATGATTCAGGCGCTGGGCGGGGTGGAGGGCATTTTGGAGCACACCCTGTTCAAGGTTTGAGATTGGGGGTGGAAATGCGCTTTATTTCAACGCGGGACGTTTTATAAAACACGTTTTTTGAAATCAGTTTGAAAAATCAAGTGCCAACCCTAGTCCAGACCTGACCTGAAAACACGACCAGAGTCCAGACCAAAGCTCTACCTACCTTTCGTTTTTCAAAAAGCGATTTTTTTCAAAAGCGCTTTAAAAACGGTTGAAAAAGCGCTGTCTATCAATATTTGAATTTTTTTCGTTTTTTCTTCTTCATTTTAGTTTTCTAATTTACACCCCAAAAATACCAGGGCACCTATTTCCCGACCTGGGAGGGTCTGTTTTGGGAGAAGGCCAGCGGCTTCGAGGAGTCTATGAAGTTCAAAAAGTTGACAAATGCTCAAAGGTCCGGTCTCAATCAGATTCCGAATAGGCGCTTCACTCTTTGGTGGTCGCCTACAATAAACAGGGCCAATGTGAGTTGCTTTTTATGTTTTGAACTTTTTTGCTGGGTAAGAAGGCCCGTGTGGTGGTTAAAGGTAGGGTGTCAACTTTCCGTTTTCCGAAGGACAAATTTTTACTTTATCGCCTTCCGTTTTTCTCGTAGCTGAAAAAATCTTACCTTTCCGTTTTCCGGCAGAATTTTTTTACCTTTTCGTTTTCCATATAGGTACCATACTTTCCATATTAAAAGGTGCCATTTTTCAGATTGTGTGTTGATAATGGCTTATTTTACTTGATTATTAACTGAAAACTATCCCAAACGGAATTGATATACCCTCAATTTCATGTATTTTCTCAATTTAGTGAACGCCTGAACGAAAAATACGTTATTTTCAAACAAAATTTGCCGCACATTTCGCAGGTGTACGTGGGTTTCCAGGTGCAGTTGGATTTGACCGGCATTTTCATGCACGGCAAAATTCCCACGCTGAAAATCAGTTTGATTCAGATTTTCCGCGCCCATTTGTGGCAAAAGATTCACGAGTCTGTGGTGATGGATTTGTGCCAGGTTTGTGCCCAAATTTGCTCTTTGAAGCTTTGTCAGCATCTGCATACGAAAATCACGATTTACCAGAGTGAGAATGACTTGGCATTCCTGATGCCACTCTCATGCCGTTTAAAATATCAAATGTCAAGTAAAGTTTTAAAAGTAGTGTAAAATGCCCTGCAAACTGTAGATTGCAGTGCAGTGTTAAAAGTAAAATGCTCGCTAAAATGTCAAACGAGCTGGAAAATCGGCTGTTTGTCCATTATGGATTCATTTTATCATTGCTGCTTTTGCATATGCAAATAAATGTTCTCAGTCACCATATCGTGTCGTCCGGTGGACAATTTTCTTTGGGGGTTCGATTTATCGCACTAAATTAGAACCGGATGGAGCCATTTACAGCTTTTTTCGGTGTCGGAAGTGTGCCAAAGCGAAACGTCAGTGTCTTGCCAACTTATCGCATATTCCCATCTGCGAAAAGTGCTGTATTGCTGGCGGACACGCTAAATCTGAATGTATTCTAAAAACTCTGGATATTTTCTAAACATTGTTTTCAGAATTTACCATTTCTGCGCAGGTTTTCGACCAGGAATTGGATCAGCTCGAGATCGAGACGGTGCAAAAGGAAACTATTCATCCGCGAAAATCCTACAAAATGAACAGTTCGTGCGCGGATGTTCTCCTGTTCGCCCAGTACAAGTGGCCGGTGTCGCGGCCGTCTCTGCTGGCGGATACCAAGTGAGTGGTTCGGGTGTTAACGAAATGTGCGGGGTTCGATTTTTGGAGCGTGTGGACAAAAGACCAAGACCAACGGTTTTTGCTCGGTGGCCGTTGGTTGAACAAACGCGCTAGATTGAGTGGTGGATATCAGTGGATGCATGCTTACAAATGCATGATTTCCTTCAGAATCCACTGACAGACTGTATTAGTTTTTTTCTAGGGTTGGCACTTGATTTTTTTTAACCGATTTTTTTTAAATCAAAGGGGATAAACTGATTTTAATTTAAAAAAATCAAAAGGCAAAATTTCCGGTAAACTTGTACTAGGTTTTTTTCCAATTTATTTGCGCACAAGCGCGCAATTTCTCATACACATTACCATTGGTGGTGTTTACATGGTTTTTGGGGCATTTTTAGTGTAAAAGCTAACATTTATTCATGTTACCGTGTAATTATAAGCCGCTCCCGATAGATGGGCGATTTGGGGGTTTCGTGGGGGTCTCGAATGGGGGGGGGGGTTACCCCCCCCCCAAACCGCCCAGCTATCTATCTATCCCGGAGGACGCTTAGCTATCTATCTATCCCGGAGGCAAAATTTTGGGCTACTACCCCCTAAACCCCCCCCCCCCCCCCCAAATCGCCCAGCTATCTGGAGCGATTTTTGCGAAACTATACCCCAATTTTCGCTCAAAATCGCTGTTTTTCTTATTTTTTATAGATTTTCACTTCCAAAATCATGGTTATGGTTCCTATTTGCCTATTTTCAGCTATATTTAGTACTATATATGTTGTTTATTTGTCGCTTCTGACTTCACGTCACCGATAATGAAATACCACTGACGCACCTTTGAGTCAATGACTAGAAATCAACGATTTAAATATACTATATGCTCTTGTATACCCATTTTGAGCCATTTTACACCTACTTTTAGCGATTTTTCTCCCTTTTCTTCCTTCTATGCCCGAAAAACCCTATATATCGAACCATCACAACCCCCCCAACCCCCCCCCCCCCAAACCCCCCCCCCAACCCCCCCAGAAAATTTTTCAGCTATCTATCCCTCCAGAAGAGCGATTTGCCATCTATCCAACCACTCGGAGGGTCAAGATTCAAGATACCCCTGGGTAGTAGCCATAAAATTTGCCTCCGGGATATATAGATAGCTGGGCGGTTTGGGGGTTGGGGCAGGGGTCTCGAATGGGGGTTGGGGGGGGGGGGGTTACCCCCCCCCCCGAACCGCCCAGCTATCTATCTATCCCGGAGGCCGCTCAGCTATCTATCTATCCCGGAGGCAAAATTTTGGGCTACTACCCCCTAAACCCCCCCTCCCAAATCGCCCAGCTATCTACCTATCTGGAGCGATTTTTCGAAACTATACCCCATTTTTCTCGCTATTTTTCATACCTTTTTGTAGATTTTCACTTCCAAAATCATAGTTCTGGTTCCTATTTGCCTATTTTCAGCTATTTTGAGTATTAAATGCTCTTGTATACCATTTTTTAAGCTATTTTACACCTGCTTTTTAGCGATTTGTCTCTTTTCTCTTCCTTCTATGCCCCGAAAAAGCCTATATATCGAACCGCCACAACCCCCCCCCAACCCCCCCAGAAAAATTTTCAGCTATCTATCCTTTTTTCGATTTTCTATCTATCCAACCACTCAGAGGGTCGAAATTCAAGATACCCCTGGGTTGGGGTTACCCCCCCCCCCAACCCCGCCCCCTTTCCTACCCCTGATTAATTTAAAACCATTTTCAACCCTCCGCAGGGACATAATGGACAACACGACGACGCAAAAGTACTGGCTGGACGTGCAGCTGCGCTGGGGCGACTACGACTCGCACGACGTGGAGCGTTACGCCAGGGCCAAGTTCCTCGACTACACCACCGACAACATGTCCATCTACCCGTCGCCCACTGGCGTGCTCATCGCCATCGACCTCGCCTACAACTTGTACAGCGCCTACGGCAACTGGTTCCCCGGCAGCAAGCCGCTCGTCAGGCAGGTTGGTGGTTGGGGGGGGGGGGGGGGGTTGGTGAAGATTTTTGTGTGCTTTGGGGCTGCGTGCGCTAGTTGACAACCGAAATTTTCGATACTGATAAATGTGCTTTGAATTAAATTTGAGTTGACTAGAACGAGGAGTTTGTCAACTAGTGGGCGAAGATCAAAAATGATTCGCCATTGTTAACTCGGGTGCCTTTAGAACGCTATCAGTTTTGGCAGATTCACTTGTCGACTAAGGTGTTTAGGTCAGTAATGAGATGACGAAAAAACAAAGATAGGATACATTGAATGACCCGTAAAAATTATCGCGTCAAGATAACTGGTGTATTTTTGGAAATTTTACGCGATAAATTACGCAATTCCAGGGCCATTCTTCAAAGTACAACATTTCAGATCACAAGCGGCAAGATTACAAGTGATATTTCAAAAATAATACACCCTTCGAATTAATTTCCTTGCCCGTCCAGGCCATGGCCAAGATCATGAAGGCCAACCCCGCGTTCTACGTGCTGCGCGAGCGCATCCGCAAAGGGCTACAGTTGTACAGTTCCGAACCCACTGAGCCCTATTTGACCAGCCAGAATTACGGCGAATTGTTTTCCAATCAGATTATTTGGTTCGTGGACGATACCAACGTGTATAGAGTGACCATTCATAAGGTGGGTGCTTTTTGGTTGAATGTTGAAGTTTTCTCACAATTTGTTAGCTTGCCGATACAGAACCGGATTAGCTAACGTTTTGAGCGAATAAAATTTAGCTGCTACTTTTTCGATTATTCAATGTCTCAAATGTTTTTATCGATGAGGTGGTATTAATGGCACACTAGTTGACATTTGTCTGGTGTGTCAACTCACATTTCGGCTTCAAATGCACTCTGCGTAATCTTTATTTTTCAACATTGCCGCATGTGCATTTGGAGATCGCTCTGCAACAAGTCAAACTGAAATCTGAGTTGACACATTTGTCAACTAGTGTGCTGGCCGCCATTCACACTTCAAACGCCTTTTACTTCGCGGCCAGTTCTTTCTTTGTAGAATTGGCTGCTCAGGCAAGGCGTGAAATTGTTTGCGGCCGCTCGATCGTTCTAGCAATCGTCTTCTATGATTATTTGATGGAACTTTGCACGTTGCCCACTTAAACATGTCTGAAATGGGTACTCCAACTTGATTTACGTCTGCAAATGTGTATAATTGCCAGGAATCTGAGTTGACGCAGACCAGTTGACACACAAGTGTTAACTAGTTTACCGGCCGCCAATGTCAATCCTTTCGGCAAACTTTATTAAGACAACAACCAACTATATTAAGACAACCTCGCACAAATCCCTCCCCCCAACCCGCAGACCTTCGAGGGCAACCTGACCACCAAGCCCATCAACGGGGCCATATTCATCTTCAACCCGCGCACGGGCCAACTCTTTCTCAAGATCATCCACACATCCGTGTGGGCGGGGCAAAAGCGCCTGTCCCAATTGGCCAAGTGGAAGACTGCGGAAGAAGTCGCAGCGTTGATTCGCTCGCTGCCCGTGGAGGAGCAGCCGAGGCAGATCATCGTCACCAGGAAGGCCATGCTGGACCCGTTGGAGGTGCACTTGTTGGACTTTCCCAATATCGTGATTAAGGGGTCCGAGTTGATGCTGCCCTTCCAGGCGTGCATGAAGGTGGGTTTTTGGCGGGTTGTGGGTTTTTTGGTATGAGAAAGTGTGTGCGTTTACATGCCCAGGTGGCACTCTCAGATCCTGTAAAATGTAAAATGTGATGTAAAGTGTCCAAGTCAGTAAAATCACCTGGAAAATGGCAAGCAGTTTGCTATTGGGCATTTTATATGACGTTTGACACTAAGCTCGACATTTGACATTTAACAGGCATCTTACAGGGTCTGGGAGAGGCACCAGAAGTCATGGGATGATTTTCGGGATTTGTACATGCTAATAAAAGTAACACCCGCGCATATGGTTGCCCACGTGGTTGATCAGTGTGTGTTGGTTCGAAATTTCAAGTTTTCTCAACTAAAATTTGTGATGAGTCGGACCCCCATTCTTGGCACTGCACCCCCTTATATGGGTCTCAGTGTATACGTTGGGGGAATATTGAATTAGGCATGGATTATACCTTCGGTATCCGGTCACCTAAATGACTGGGTTCTATCCTCGTGCTATGCCACATTTTTCTACGAATCACACAATGTGCCTGTGCACGCTAGATTTCACACGAAATTTCAAAAAAAAATAGTGTGCGCCGGGCGATTGTGTTTCTTTTAACGGAATTCGATTTTCAAAACTTGAAATGCCCTTTTCAGATTGAGAAATTTGGAGATTTGATCCTGAAAGCGACCGAGCCGCAGATGGTGCTGTTCAATTTGTACGACGATTGGTTGAAAACTATATCGTCTTACACGGCGTTTTCTAGGCTCATACTAATTTTGAGGGGCCTGCACATCAACCCGGACAAGACAAAGGTGCGGTTTTGTTTATTCGTGTTTGGCTTTTTTACGCCTGCACTTCAGTAACAGCTGTCGTCAATTTACTTTTTTTACATTCCATTAACTGTGAATTGGCCGTTGTGTAAAATAAACGGCGTTTAAAAAAAATACCTCGAATTTATCGGTGGCTGAGTTTTGGACAATTTTTTTTACAAATTTCATAATAACCTATATGCATATCCACTGTACCAGGGGTCTCCAGAGCGAGTTTGTTGGCTAGGGTGTATAAGCTACAATGCTTAGTTGGGATAATAGTAATTTTTTATAACCCAATTTGGTGTTGTTTTTTTAATTAAGCTTTTTGTTGTAGAGGCAGAAAAGTGGAAATCGCTCAAAATTGGGAAATATTGCTGAAAATATGTATACAAACACGTGTATAGCCAAAAATAATTGAAAAAAAGCAATAAGGAACATGAACTAGTGATTTTGAAGGTGAAAAAAAGCCAAAAATTCACTATTTTTAGAAAACGTGGGGCAACATTTATATAAGAAGTCGTAGTTCGTGAAAGTACGTAAAAACGTAAAAATAAAATTTCAGTATGGTGGGCGGGTTACATCCCCCAAACGCTCCAACTATCTATCTACATATTTAGTTTTTGTTTTCGATTTCCCACTGATTGAATACCGATCCGTGTAGCGTTTTAAACGCTTTTCCTTTAAATGTACTCACCCCATCCCCCCACTGGAAACCCCTGCGCCGTGCAAGCCACCATTTATTTCCACTCCTAAATTCTCAGGTGATCCTGAAACCGGAAAAGACTACTCTCACCGAAGCGCACCACATTTGGCCCACACTTTTGGACGAGGAGTGGATCAAAATCGAACTGGCGCTCAAAGACATGATCCTGGCCGACTACGGCAAGAAGAACAACGTCAACATCGGCTCGCTGACGCAGTCGGAAATTCGCGACATAATTTTGGGCATGGAAATTTCGGCGCCGTCGCAACAGCGACAGCAGATCGCAGAGATTGAGAAGCAAACTGCGGAAAGTAGCCAGTTGACGGCGACCACCACGCGAACTGTGAACAAACATGGGGATGAGATTATTAGCGCTACTACTAGTAATTATGAGGTTTGTGTTCTTTCGATTTTTTTTGTTGTGGTGGGTTCGAGAATTGTCATGTTTTATCCGAAATTTTGCCGTGTTTTTTGAAGATGTTTTAGGGTTTATTCAAAAAATTTGTCAGTTATATTGGAAAAGCTGAGATAAAATTAATGATAAAAGGAGAAATTACGATCGCAAAAGTTAGGATAATGGATTGTAATTTCTTTTGAAATATATCGTCTTGTGTTTGATAAATCATGTAAATAAACCACGAAGTAATTACTTTATCCGTACATTGAATTTGTGATCCACAAATTTCACCATTTGCATCAAAACCCCAACTTTCAAATCACTTCGCAGAGCAACACATTTGCATCGCGTACGGAGTGGCGCGTGCGGGCCATTTCGGCCACGAATTTGCATCTACGCACGCAGCACATTTACGTGAATAGTGACGAAGTGAAGGACACTGGGTACACGTACGTCCTGCCCAAAAATGTCCTCAAGAAGTTTATCATGATTTCGGATTTGAGAACGCAGGTGTGTTTGGGAAAGCTTTTTCATTCACAACAAGTTTATTTTTCTATTGGTAAGAAACCTTTGCATATGTAGATTTTCACACTAAGAATGTAAATCTAGTAATCCTCTGGACAGATAGATAGCTGAAAAAAATTTTTGGGGTTGGTTCAATATATAAATAGGTTTTTTTTCAATGTGTAACAGGAAGAAAACGATGAAAAATCGCTTACCTAGGTATAAAATATATAAAAATGGGTATATAGGCAGAATAACTTTGAGAAGAATAACTAATAGGCAGAATAACTTTGAAGGAAGGTGAAGATGTATTTATGTAAAAGAATGGAAATTATGAGCAGTGCTAGGGGTAAAAATTCTTAAAAATTGCTCCATATAGATGAGACTTTGCCGATTTTGGGAGTAGGGTGTTCAGTGGATAGTTAAATACCATAGTAGTGTCCTGTACCCTTCCCTCAAGTACAAGCTAGGGATGGAAAAAAGCGCTTTTTTTTAACAGCCCCGCTTTTTTTTAAAAAAGCGCTTTTTTTAAAAAACGCGCTTTTTTCGCTTTTTTTCAAAAAATGTCAAGACGTTACCTAAAAAGCTCCCAAATATGGTTCTGAGTCAATATATACAGGTATATCAGACAAGTAGCAGTACTTGTGATTATATATAGCCATAGAATGGCACTGCAGTCATGGGATAGCATTATAAGTGCTGATTTCTGCGAAAAAAATCCACTTTTATGTCGACTCATTATGTATATTGCCGTTTGTTAATGTTTTGTGACTTCAAGTGAAAATAGGCATGGAATAGTGCTCAAATAAGGTTATAAGAGAAGGCTAATACATTGAGACTGATGTTTCCAACTGTGGAAAAGTGTGTGGAAGCACATTGGCTGGATATTATATACTACACTGGCATATCACAACTTATTACTACATAATAGCATGCAGGAATAGAAGGAATGCCACTAAAAATGCTTCAAAACCAATGAAAACCATCACCAATGTTAACATGCATGCGAAATTGCGCGGTTGCGCGCAAAAAATTGCAAAATACCTAGTGCATAAGTACTAAAATTTTTGCCAGCGCTTTTTTTAAAAAAAAAGCAAAAAAGCGCTGGAACCCTTGCGCTTTTTTTAAAAAAAAGCGGCGTTTTTTTTAAAAAAAAGCGCTTGAAAAAAAGCGCTGGCCATCCCTAGTACAAGCTTAACAAGATACTTTCAAAACTCCTCCCAAAATGTGTCAATCGTCACACCACCACCCAGATCGCCGGCTACATGTACGGCGTGAGTCCGCCCGACAACCCGCAAGTGAAGGAAATCCGCTGCGTGGTGCTCCCGCCCCAGTGGGGCACCCACCAGGTGGTGCACTTGCCCAACGCCCTCCCCCAGCACGATATGCTCAAGGTAACCTTGTATTTGGGGGTGCTTTTGTAAACCGTGTGTTTTGGTTGCCTGGGTAGAGTGGTTTACTGGGTTCGATTTTCCGCGGCGAAATGATGACAACATCCGTTGACCCGGCTGAGATTTGATGATTAGAAGTCACAGTTCTGATCGCCGATTGGCATTATTGTCACGCTTTTTATAATCAGGTTTGGGACTTGGGGTTTATGCTGGGTTTTCACAAAAAAAGCCGAAAACGCACTTCGATGCCAACGAAGTGCTATATAAAATCCGCAATGTAGATATACATTCACATTTCTGAGCAGAAACAGGTCATTTTTCATCTTTTGCTTTGGAATTTGGCAATTTTTTTCGGGATCGGTATTGTAATTTCCAAATGTCGGGATAGTTATCCCCATCCCCAATCAATGGCACCGCCAAAAAAATACCAACTCACCCCTCAAACCCCTTTTCTCTCCCATCTCTCAGGGCCTGGAGCCGCTGGGCTGGATGCACACGCAGCCGAACGAGCTGCCGCAGCTGTCGCCGCAGGACGTGACCGCGCACGCGCGCTATCTAGCCGATCACGAGGCTTGGGACGCGGAGAAGACGGTCGCGGTCACGTGCAGCTTCACGCCCGGCTCCGTGTCGCTGACCGCCTACAAGCTCACGCCCGCCGGCTTTGAGTGGGGCAAGGCGAATACTGATAAGTGAGTGAGGGCGGGTGTGATTTTGGCACTTTGCCAAGTGGTGTGAGAGGTGATAGGTGAAGCTTATGAGTGATAGGTGAAGCTTATGAGTGATAACGTGATGACAAAATGTAAAAAGTAAGGTTTGAAGTGACAAGAAACGTGAGTCACTCAATATTTTTGTCATTTTAATCAAGGACGTACGCAGGGGGGGGGGCGGGGGGGCGGCCGCCCCCCCCCCCGTTCCTGGGCCGGTCATAAAAATTTGCCAGGAATGGCACTTCTGTAAAGCGATTTTGTAGGTACAATTGAAAATTTTTTGCGCGCAAGCGCGCAACCCCCATCACGTTGTTTAATGTATCATTTCAGGAGTCCAAACAGCATTATAAAAGTGCCCAACGTGTTCATAGTAGCTATATATAGGTGTTAATAGATACCTTTATAGTATACGTTGGCGCCAGCGCCAACGCCAATACTGCCATGGCGCTGGCGCCTACAAATGGCGCCAGCGCCATGGCTCCATTCCTTTAGTATAGGGCCAAATTTTAGGGGGGGGGCGCCGCCCCCCCCCGTTCGCCTGGCTCCGTATACAATCCGCCCCCCCCCGCTCAAAAATCCTGTGTACGTCCCTGATTTTAATTGTCATGTTTATTTTGTCATCTACTTACTGGGAAGTGAGCATTGTGTGTGACGATGTGATGAGTGTATCCTAGATACTGCGATTTGATGATTTTAATAATGTGATTCGAAACGAGAAGCTCTGATCGTCACTGTAACGTCGTTTTCTCTTTTTCACATTTATCACAAATATTTTCTTGCATAAACCTGACTGTACACTTTTCAGAGGCAACAATCCAAAAGGCTATCTGCCGTCGCACTACGAGAAGGTGCAGATGCTGTTGTCCGATCGATTCCTTGGCTTTTTCATGGTTCCCTCGCTCGGCGTGTGGAACTACAACTTCATGGGTTAGCTGAACACGTTTCTTGATTTATGTCCACTTGTTTGGGACTTGACCGGGCTTTTTCTTTTGAACCTGGCTTTGCACATCATATTTGGAGTGCCGTTTTAAGAAAGCCACCTAATTGTTACACCTCACAATTCGCTTGTTGGAATTGAACGGATTTCTTTTTTTTCCAGTGTTTTTACATCAAAATATTTCAAAATTTACATTTATGGTGAATTTTACAGTCGATTTTTCGATTTGACAGCATGGTCGGTCGGGAAGTTGTGTTGACACTGTGTTGAACTTTTCAGTTGACAAAATGTTCACAATATAATTTTTTTACATTTTCGTTTCTCCAAAGCAGTCGACGTTTTGCTCATATCATTCACTGGTCACCTTAAATGCTGTATATGAATACCTGCGAAAATTCGCCCGCCTACCCATCCAACATAACTCCGCCCCCTTCCATTTCAGGCGTGCGGCACGACCCCAACATGCGCTACGAGCTGTCTGTGGGCGTGCCGAAGGAATTCTACCACGAAGACCACAGGCCGGCTCACTTTTTGAACTTCGCCGCCGCTGACGACCCTGCTGGGGTCGCCCAAGCGGACAGGGATGATATATATGCCTGATTTTGGCTGGTGGCAAGGACGTAGCCAGGGGGGGGCGGGGGGGCGGCCGCCCCCCCCCTTCCCGGGCCGGACCTAAAAATGTGCCAGAAATGGCACTTTCAGACGACGATTTTGTCGACAGTTTGAAAAAAATTTGCGCGCAAGCGCGCATTTTCCCTTCACAACATATATTTTCGGCTGACCGGTTGCCGCGGCCTCAAAGCCAGTAAAAAAAAATTAATTCCTGTCCATGTCGCTCTATATGCCTGTAAAATCAGACATATACCGCTGTTTTGGCGCCAATGCCAACGCCAGTGGCGTCATGGCGTGGCGCCTACGAATGGCGCCAGCGCCATGGCGCCATTCCCCTACTACAGGGGTAAGATTTGAGGGGGGGGCGCCGCCCCCCCCCCCCGTTCGCCGGGCTCCGTATACAATCCGCCCCCCCCGCTCAAAAATCCTGGCTACGTCCCTGGCTGGTGGCCAAGTTTTTTGGCGTTGCGCGCAGTGGAAAAATTGTTTTTGGATGGATTTTGGGGGTCCTATACTTAAATAGGTGCTGTTTATTTGTTCTCAAATTTATTAATTGAATAGTATTTCGTTTTCTGGCTTATAAACAATTTATCCGTATGCGCGCCGATTTTGGCTGAAGTGACATTGGGAGAAAATTATCCGCCTGCATGCGTTTATGCAGAAATTTTTTATTGAGTGTGATATTTCTGCTGATTTGAATTTTCGGGCGGAATTATTGTTGTAAAAATAGGGCGTCCGTGTTTTCCCGTTTGAGTTGTTTGAAATTGCCGAAAGATTGATTTTATTTGGTGATTGAATTCGCTGTCAGCCTTTACTGTTACTCCTATAATTCGTTCCGTTAATTTTATTCCGAATGATCTGTTGAATTTATAAAAAATTCGTGAAAGTATGTCTGTATTTTGTTCTAATTATACTCCTCTAGGCGAGAGAACCTTGAGAAATCGCTAATTAATAACGATGTTGTGAATGTAAACTGGTGGCAAATATAAATGGGAAATCAGGTACCTCATTTTCCATAACTATCTCACAGGGAAACGTGCAGCCCAATATGGCTGCCATTTATTGTGGGTGTGCCCACAACAGTTGCCTACATATATGGCAAGTGGCACCCCCTGGCACCCCCCTGTTCTGCTGCTACAGATTGATGAATGTTTTTTTCCAATTTTTTTCCTGGCAAATATAAATGGGAATTTTCAAAAAACACACAAAATACAGCTGCAGTAAAGTGCACAGCCGATTTTTTTGTGTGCTGCCAACACAGGCAATGAATGCACTTGTGTTGGGTCCTTTTCAAATAAAATAAAAATTACTTATAGCTTTCCTACAGCCATATTTTGACTGCTGGTAAGTTGGGAGTATAATTTGGCCCCTGGTCCACTCACACCCACAAAACTTGCCCCCAGCAAGCAGGCATGGACCACAAAAACATGACAACAATGATTTTAAACTTTGTGATTATCAAATTTGTAGTTGTGATTGAAAAACTGTGATTTTCAATTTTCTGGGCATGACCTCGTTATTTGTTCATCCCAGTCACACTAGATACAGGGCACATTGCCCATTGGCCCCTATAGGTTTTTATCAAATAATTAGTGTCCACATTGAATGGGCACAAGTATTTTGTCATTTGCGTCAAGACACTGCAGGCGCCAGACATGCTGTCAGGCGAGTGCCCCCTCTACGCAGGGCCATTTTTATCATTGGCTATCAAAAATACTTGAATGCAAAAATGGAGCCCAGGAGCAGCCATATGTTGCCCCTGACACCAAACAAGCCAATTCTGGCCCCCATGTGCTCCATGAATAGCTTGGGATAGTGGATTGTTCACTTTTTCAAACCTACGTTTTTCTCCAAAAAAAATTTCATGTTTGATCAACAACGCCACCATTGTGTGGGGCTTCCGGGGGTTCTGACTGGGTAGAAAAGTGATTGATGATTGCAATCTACCAATGTCAAAACAACTTTTTGGTCTCAAATGTACAGAAAAAAATTAATCAATAATTTTTGTTTCATCAGGAACAAAAATTTGTATGGAAGTTCCATTTATATTTGCCAGAAAAAAAACATGAGAAAAAAATTTTCTGGATCAAGGGTGGCCTGAGGGTGGTGTCCCCTATGGTATATATAGTAAATACTTGGGGGCACCCTCACACAAGATGAAAGCCTAACAGCTTGCATGTGGGATTTGTAAAATACAATTAAGTGATTTTCCCATTTATATTTTCCACCAGTTTAGGTAGACTATCCTAGATTCCATTTCATTATGTGAAAAGGGTGAAAATTTGTTTGGGGATTTTCCGGGTTAACGTAATGTAGGTCAATACATGTAAAAAATGTGGTTGTCAAAAATCATTATTGAAATTATCTACCCGTTAAATTGAATGTTTTACCACCAACATTTCCGTGCGCTTGTGTCGTTATTGTGCGTGACAATAAACAAGAAAGAAAACTGAAATTGATGGCGTATGCATAATGTAAATATGTTTTTGAAACATACATACAAACACAACATCTACCAAAAAGCAGTCCCATTATCCTTATTATTGATCAACATCACACTTTGAACATCGTCAAAATGACCTTACTGAATATTATCCAAATTCAAAACTTGTTGACTAGTCGACGAACGACGTTCAGATGCAAAAGTGTTGAAAAATATTTTTATTGTGTGCAGTGTAAATACGGCTAGGATGAAGTTCGTGTTTGCAATAATGTGTCTCTTCCTACTGGTCGGCAAGCTTTGAATTGGTATCGGGACCAGTTGACGTTTGCGTCGAAGGCGAAATCAATCTGAACCCCCCAACCGTCACAATGGCCCCACACACGCTAGTTGACGCCAAAATTAGCGTCAACTCAGAGTCAACTGGTCAAAAATTCAATTGACTCAGCCATTTACAATGTATCCAAAAAATCCCCTTCTTTCATTCTACATCAATCGACTTCTCAATATTTCTTAATCAACACAGGTAAAAAATTAAAAATAGTTATACTTAAAACAGTTGACTCTGAGTTGACTCAATCGACTTCTAAAAAGTAGCGTCAACCACCGTGTGGAACGCCAATTCACCAGCTGCCGAACATGTGGCTGCAGACGCACAGCTGCATGAGCGGCAACGACTGCGACGTGCCGCTGCCCTCCACCGCGTATGAGTTGTATTGTCGTTTTGGGAGGGTTGTGCGACATTTCTCTAGTGGTTCTGCTAGGTTGGTTAGATTGCGTTATCACTGTGCTTCCGTTTGTTTTACGCGTATTTTTGGCGTTGGGCCCCCACACGCTAGTTGACATTGACACCAAATGTCAACTGGTGCCGATCCCGATTCAAAGCTTGCTAACGAGCCGTCGAATGACGTTCAAACGTGAGCTTTGAATTGGGAACAGAACCAGTTGACATTTGGTGTCGATGCCAACCATGTGTGGGGCCATTGGCACAGAACCCTGGGGCTGGTCCCGAACCCTGTAAAATGTCGGATATATTTTTCAAATGTTACGCTCGCCGCCAGTCACATTCTTTACGTCGTTTGGCGCTGCAATTGGTCGAAGTTGTTCATACACGGGGTGTCATAAAAATTATTCTAATTAAAACGATACCAATTTTCCATCACTGATTAAAACGTGCTTTGATAGGTACTTTTTGGTTCACATTAGTTCTATTGCAGGCTTGATGCGCTGTTGGGTGGGGGATTTCGATCGCACGAAGTTCATGAGGTTGTTGGTTCAGTTTCTGGGCTCAAGTCATTGGTGTGTTTATTCATTTTGCCCATTTTCATCTTGCTGGAGTTTCTGGCGTTGTGACACTTTTAGCAAATGAATAAGTGAAGATTACCAGTTGATTTGTTTTCCAATCTGTCAAATTTGTACAAAAGTATGAATCGACGTAAATGTACAAAGATCGAGCTGCCGCTTTTCAAAATTTTCAATTTGCTGTTCAAATGTCCGGAATCATATTCTACAATTACAAAAAAAATCCGAAAATTCTGAAAAACCACATGTACACTTTTATTTTGGCATACCAAAATGCCTCAATATTTCAGCTCTGCTACTCCGTGCTGGCGAACGCGGCGCTGCGAGCCAGTCAGTCCAATTCGAGCAGCAACGACAGATTCGTGCTGCTGTTCACCGGCACCGGCGTTCGAACAGATTCTCTTGTGCAGTTGATTTGCCATTATGCAAAGGAACTTGATATGGCCGGTGTGTGCGTTTTTTGGTGTATTAAGAAGCGCCGTGGCGCGCTGCGCCATTCTTCTATGGCGTTTTGCGTCTGAAAAGGGCTTCGCGCTTAGCATTTTTGGCATCATCACTGCTGCGCACGCAATCACAAAAATACCTAAGTCTACTTTTTCCGTGTTATTTACGCCTGAACGGTTCGAAAGATGGTTTGCTAAAATCACTTTTATGTTATCCGTTGTGGCTAGGGCGTGAAAATTTGTTACAGAACTAGAAAAAAGGAAGAAAAAAAACAAATTTTCAATTTTTGGGTATAGTGCCACCTCGCCACCATAGAAAAGATACAAATTACGTCACCGGAAACCGAAAACGGAAAGTTGACACCCCAGTCATGGAAATTTGAAATTGAACCTCTATTCTATCCACCTTCGTTCCCAACCCAGATCTCAGCGACTCGCAAAGGGACCATCTACTAAACCTAATCGACTGCGAGAAGGTCAAAAGCCCGGAAGAACTGATCATGGCTCTACGCAAGTGCATGGCGCGCTACCGGACCACGGGCTGCAGCACGAGCGTGTTGGTGGTGGACAGCGTGGCGGCCGCGCTGCACGACACCGTGCTGCAGGACGACAGGAGGCGCGGCGCCGCGCTGCAAAGACAAGTCGTCGCGCTGTTCAAGTTCGTGGGGGTGACCGTTCAAGTTTGTGCCGCTTTTGTGTCGCCGCCTCACCGCACCATAAGGTGCTGAGAGCTTAGATGCGCTGAGAGTTTACATGCGCTGAGACACCCCGCCATTTGTCGTGTGCTATGTGCAAAAACTAAACTTGAAATCAAAAAGACAGAAACTAAAGAAGGTAAGTGTTGGAAAAGTACAAAAAAAAAACTTTATTTCGTCTGAAAATTTCAGCCGAGAGCCGAAAGAAAGTTGGTTACAAAACGAAATCTGCAGTTTAACACAGGTTTTCTGTTCTGTGATTTCCTATGAATTACCCACACTCCTACACACCAATTGGCCACTCAGCGAGCTGTCGGACGAGCAGGGCACGTGCGTGCTCACCACCAACGACCTGGTGCAGCCGTGGCACGCGAACGAGGTTTTCCGGCCCGCATTGGGGCAACTGTGGATGTCGGCCGTGAAGAACCGTTTGTGTTTGGAGAGGATGCCTCAACCCGACGCTGGCAGCGAGCCAAGCAAAGTGCTGCTGTATGTGATGAAAAATGCGGTTAAAGTTGGTTGAGGAATGAAGATTACGCCATGAAAATGTGCGCCCGGCGCTCTCAAAACATGGGCACATTTTCAGCTGGCCAACGACGTGCTCGTGATGGAGCTGTGCTACTTGTTCGACCTCACCACTGAGAAAGCGTCTATCGCGGACAATGCACAAAAACCACCCGAAAATCACCAGGTGCCAGTCTCAAGCCCTGTAAAGTGTGTATTCCAGTGTCAAATGTCATGTAAAATGTCAATCAAATTTGTCAATTGTCAGGCAAAGTGTCAGGCAGTGTCAATTGTTGAAAAAATCTTATTTTTTTGATATACATTTTACACGACATTTGACACTTGACTTTACACGTTACAGGGCTCGTGACTGCCCCCAGGGCATCATGCAGGCTAAAGGCTCTCAGCTGGACACCGTGCGTGCGGCCATGCGAGCGGCATCGCAGAGACCCCAAGCCGCTACGGCCTCCAGTTGCGCCGCTGAGCAGTTGGACTTCGATTGGGCGGAGTTATTCGATCGCAGTGACACTCAAATGGACGATAAACGGCAGGATTCGGGTCAGACAGCTGGCGAGTTTGGGAAAGTGCCAGGATTTAAGTGATATCGTTTTATTTACCGTTAATTCTCGAATAGTCCACAGGGCAGTCTATTTTCGTCAGATTTTTCCGACCGGGGAGTTATTCGAGGGGAGGCGCCCTTTTCGTCAGAATATCAAGTAAAATTCCCACCCTGTAGCCAATGCGCTGCCACCAACAGAAGCGGCCCAGACGTGCTCGCAGCTGCTGCCTGGCGGCACGCTGTCCGCCGCTTTTGAACGTGCCGCCGCGCGGCTGGACGCGTCCACGTCGGACACGACGCACTGGCTGACGCAGCTGGCCATGGTCGACACGGCCGACCAGTCCAAATGGGACGCCTGGCTGGGGCACAGCGGCAATGCGGATGGGGTTGGCTGAATTTGTGCTTTGGGTGGAGTTTATTGCGATTTTGTAATTGCCTGTGCAGGATCACACTCGATATACCGATATTGACGATATATCTTGTGTTACCCAGATTAATGCAACATTGCACCCCTTGAGGCCCATGAAAACATTTTTAAACAAAAACACAACCCCAGACTTTTTTTCTGCCCAAAAACTCATTTGAGTTAATTTTTAAAAATTTGTGAGTTTCTGTGTTTCTGTATGAAACAGACACATTTTTTCAGGCCGCCACTGTCATTTCTCAAATCGACAATCCGCCGCCCACCGCCGGTGCTGTTTTGAACAAAACCCATTCAATCGATGACGTCTTTCTCAGCGACGCTTTTAACGGTTGGCTTTTATTTTAATTTATTTGAAGGCATACATTATGTGCATCCGAAAATGAATAGTGAATACACGTATTGTGTGAGACTTGGTTTGCTTTCGTACTTTACCACGTTTTTCACTCTTAAAGTGGCATAGCGGTTTCCCCATTGGCTAAAACACCAAGGGGGCACCAAAAATTGTTCATTGGGTCTTTCGGCGAAAGGCCCTGAACTGTTAATGACAGCAACGTTGCGACGCCGCGCTCAATATAGTGGTGTAGACTGAAACATGAACATTACGGGTTCAGCAATTGAGGTAGCACTTGACCATTTACTGTTTTGAGGTCAGGGACAATTCCGCATGTGGAGAAGTAAAAAAACAACATTTTAGATGTAAGAAGTAAAATAAAAGTCGATAAAACATCACCGTAAAAGTGATTTTTTACTTCTCATTTCACTTCTAAATACTTGTTGTTTTTCTTGTTAACTTGCGGAATTGGCACCAGCATGCACAGTAAACGACAAGCCACCGATCAGCAGGCAGTCAGCGCGAAGTGCGTGCCGATGGCGGCCGCGCTGTCGCAGCTGCCGACGATGACCTGCTGCTCGCTGCGGCGCTCAACGCCGAGATGGCGCAGAATTTGGCACAGTTTATATGATAACATTGTTGCAGTGGTTTACTTGTTTAAATTTCCGAATTAATGAAAATTGGCGCTAGGCGGCGCAACGTGAAAGTGCGGCTGGCGCCAATGGCGTAGTGTAGATATTGTTTTAAAAAATGATGCCAAAACCGTGCTTCTGGAGCTGTGTAACAAGTCACTGCAGAAAGTTGCGTAAAAAACCGTACATTGACATTAGCATTCGAAAAAATCACCGATTTTTTGGAAAATATATATAAATATATCACTCTAATATTGGAAAAAATATAAATATATATAAATCACTCTAGGTCTCCAGAAAATATAATTAAATTACTGAAAAAATAACTCTAAGCTCAAAAAAAATCTCAAAAAATCACTTGCGCTTTATTTCAATTTCAAGCAATATTCTGGGCTTTATTTACCATTTGCAAGCACAAAAAATGTACTCTAAGATACCACAGAACATTTATTATCGTTCCACAAGCAGTATTCATTTACACAGTATTTTACAAGTGAAAACATCAAGCAAAATCGAAGAAAAATTCAACCTTCAGTTCAACCTCAATGAAAACTTCAAAAATATTTTACACTGCAAATATTTAGCTCTCAACCTATAGCGCCTGGTTGTGGCAATGGACGTTTGACTAAATAGGTGCTCATGCTCAGCACTTTTTCATTGGTGATGTGCTGTGAAAACTCATTTTTGGGCACATGGCTGTTTTGGCAACATTGTGATGACACTAGTGGCTCTGGTGACACCATGGTGACAGTTTTCCACAGTTTAGTTTGAGTTGTGACCAAACTAGTGATTTGCCAACACCACCCCACCAATATTCTTGCCCTAAATGATAACTGAACATACTTTATTTCCTCGAATTACCCCCTAGGGGGTATATTTTTTCAGAGTGGAAATTTTGATGGGGGTCAAACGAGGGGGGTATTTCGAGGGGGGGGGGGGTTAAAATTTTGACAGAAATTTTTCAAATCCCATTACTGAATTGTTGTTTGAAATGTACACAAACATTGAAAAATTCAACAAAAACAGCAATTTATAACACTATGGACTTATATATGTGTGTAGACAGTATATAACCAGTTCTAACATCACACAGTCATTGTTTTTAACATGTGTTCTGCATTTCCCGGATCACAAACCACATTATGTTCTCTATTCAGTAAATTGGGGTGGGGTATTTCGAGGGGGGTTATAAGTTCATAGTGCCCATTTTGAGGGGGTATTTCGCGACAGGGGTGGGGGGTTATAAGTTCATAGTACCCATTTTGAGGGGGGTATTTCTCAACAGAGGGTAGTTCGAGGGGGAGGAGGTATTTCAAGGAAATATGGTATATAGCATTCAGTAGTGGAAAACTTGATGGAAACATGTCACCATTTTTGGCCATTTCAGTTTTCAAAAAAGTCAGGGTGAAAACTAGTGTGTGTAGGCTAACAATATTTACCTGCTTCAAATACAATTTTAACCCAATAATGCTCTTCATGAACAGAGAGATTATCTGGCAAAAATCCCTGCAAATTTCTCTTGCACAGATTGCATGTTTTAGTCATAAAGCGCAATCATTGCACCACAATGTATCAAGTATGAGTGATTTTCTCAGTGATTTTTTTTCCAGATTTAACAAATATATATAAATATATCACTCAGAATTTGGAAAAAATATAAATATATATAAATCACGGGTTATTTATATTTATTGTGATTTTCGAAAATATAAATCACGGGTTATTTTTTGAATGCTAATTGACATATCATTCCATGAATATCTATTCGCTTCCCTCAGCATTCGTATTTTTGCGTGATATTTTTTCTGCTTTGAATTACGGTTTTGTATTTACCTTACATCCCGTTATTCTAAACACCTTCCCGGTCACGTCCGGCAGCCATTTTTTCATTTTACTTCTTATATCCTATCCCCAGTTCTAGAGCGCCCCAGAGGCTGAAACTTGGGGAAGATATGGGCGCAACCCCCCTCTACTTCGCATGAATTGGGGGGGTCGCGGCGACCCCTCTCAGGTTGGGTCGCCTTAAGTGCAAATTTTTTTGGTGGCTTTTTGGTGTCCCACAGCAGGTCCGGCACCCGCTGATATCTGAGCTGTGGGAGGGGTATAAATCTAAAATTTTGGGGATGTGTTACCAACACACCTTCCCTACTATACACTATTCAAACATGTGAGATTAATGTGTAATTTTTGTTTTAAATTCTTTTATTCTCTAAAAAACACCACTCCCCAATAGATAGATGACAAAATATTCACTTTTTGGAACTTTTTTATTAGACACTTGAAGAGCTGGTTTACGATACTTTAAAGGGAAGGGTTCGATGTTTAAATTTATGTAAAGAACCATACCTCTAAAATGCCTGCATTGCAAAATTTACTTAGGGTGAATTTTATGACATCATAATGACATCATTGCAGAAACAAAAATCAACAAAATTTATACTTTGAAATTCCCCCCAAGTAAATTTTGCAATGCATGCATTTTAGAGGTATGGTTCTTTACATAACTTAAAACATCAAACTGTTCCCTTTAAAGTATCGTAAACCAGCTCTTCAAGTGTCTAATAAAAAAAGTTCCAAAAAGTGAATTTTTTGTCATCCATCTATTGGAGAGTGGTGTTTTTTTAGAGAATAAGCGAATTTTTGAAAAAAATTTCACTTTAATCTCAGATTATCGAATAGTCTATAGTATGGGAGTGGTGTTGGTTACACATACCCAAAATTTTAGATTTATACCCCACCCACAGCTCAGAAATCAGCGGGTGCCGGACCTGCTGTGGGACACCAAAAATGCCAAAAAAACATTTGCACTTAGGGCGACCCACCCTGAGAGGGGTTGCCGCGACCCCCCGAATTCATGCGAAGTAGAGGGGGGTTGCGCCAATATCGCCACCAAGTTTCAGCTTCTGGGGCGCCCTAGAACTGGGGATAGGATGTAAGAAGTAAAACCAAAAAATGGCTACCGGACGTGACCGGGAAGGTGTTTACATAAAGTGCCACGCGATAAGCTCAAGTATAACAACAAATGTTCCACGCAATGTGAAGCACCTTATAACAGCGTAAAATGATGACGTAAAGTGGAGTCATAAAATTAATTAAAATTACTGTGGATGATGCTACAGGTCTCCAATTTTGTTATTGATAATATTGTATCAAAACCTTAATTGTAACCAATACTGAGTGTTATCAGCCACAGCTAGATAAACTGAAAAATTCAATTTTTTCATTTTACGTCAGGGAACTAATTTTACATTTTACGTCAACGAAACTCTGCACCTATGTACCGTATTTCCTCGAAATCCCCCCGGGGGGTTTATTGTTTCAGAGTGAGAATTTTGAGGGGGGGTTAAACGAGGGGGGGGGGTTTATTATTTCGCCAGAAATTTTTTGAAATCCCAGTACTAAAATGTAGTCTGAAACGTACGCAGACGTCGAAAAATGCAACAAAAATCGCCGTTTATAAGACTCTAAAGACATTTATAAGTGTGTAGACGTACAAACACTGTTCTCACATAACAGAGTCATCGTTTTTAACGTGTATTCTGCATTGTCGGGATGACAAACCACAGCCTTTGTCATTTACGTTCTCTATACACTAAATTTGGGGGGGGGGTATTTCGAGGGGGGGGTTTATAAGTTCATAGTGTCCATTTTGAGGGGGGGTATTTCGAGGAAATACGGTATGTGTACGCTCGATAGGAAATAAAATATGGGTAACAAATATAAAGAAGCATGGCATATTGTTTGTGTCTATCGCCCTTCTCCAAATCCACGGACCGCACGCTTTACAATGAAACTGATCATGTTCCACCTGAAAAAAAATCAACCACCGTATTTCGTCGAATTTCTACATTTATTCCCCGGTGGTTTATTTTTTCATAGTGCAAATTTTTAGGGGGGGGGGGGTAAACGACGGGGGTTATTGTTTCATCTGAATATGCTTTTAAATACCTACCCAAAACCGGTACTAAATAAAGAACCGGCCATACGGACGACATCGCTACACAAACGAGGGTGCACTGTTCCGCACATATACCTGTTTCGCACATAGGCCCGTTTCGCACATGGATGAAACCCGGACCGAACATACGCCCATTTCGCACAGTACTGATGCTATGTGCGAAACGAGCCTATGTGCATGTCATGCTTGTGACTGGGCCTAATGATGGCTAAAAAATATTCAAAAATTTGAAAACCTTTTTGAATTTTTATTTCACCTCTGGACAAAACACTTAAAAATCAATTTTTTCTCAAAAATTCAAAAATACTTTTTGAATTTTTGAAGTTATTCATGGACACAATACATATTCTTAAGCTTAATGTGTGAAATCAATTGACAATTGATATGCAGTGCATCTGAAAAAAATGTAATGTAAAGAAAAAATGGTATTCTGTTGGTATCACTTTAGTTGTATTCTGTTTTCCACACCCAGTGCAGTGCACACACCCCCTAATCCCCTGCTGGCACGCACATAGGCCCATTTCGCACATGGCACCAGTTATGTGCGAGATGGGCATATGTGCGGTCCGGGTTTCATCCATGAGCGAAACGGGCATATGTGCGAAATGGGTTTATGTGTGAAATAGGCCTGGCCCTACACAAACTAGTGTGATTATGTGTAGCTGCGATGCAAACTGGCAGCAAAAGATACATCATGTAGGTAAACACCGTCCCGGTCAGATCCGGCACCCTGATTTTAGTTTCACTACAGATTTTCTATCCCCCACTGCGGTGGGAGTAGAAAGCTGAAAATCGGGGGTGGGGTATATAGTTGTAACCTCCCGCTATGCCCCATAAATGGCGGGGGCCACAGTGACTCACTACACGGTGGTTTGCTGTATATTTAACTTTTTTTGCTTTTTCAGTGTCCCACACAGGTCCGGCACCCGCTTGATTTCTTACACTGTGGGCGCCGTATCTGCAGCTGTGGGTGGGTTAGAGTGCTTAAATTTGGAGCGAGTGTAGACAAAACCTTAAACCCTCCCTGTTCATCACCGTAAATCAACATTTTAAGTGTCAAACAGTGGCCCAAAGACTATTTCATTGTCTGACACTTAGGGGGGGTGTTTTTTGGGATTTTTTTTTGCAACTTGCAATGTTTTTAAAAAAATCTTAGCTTTTCATGTGGTGCAGTTATACTGTTTTGTCTCACGTAATGGCTGTTTTTTATTTGACATCTGTTCTTTATTTATAGAATATGCTGACCTAAAAAAAAACGAAATTGAAACTTGGCGACGGGAACTATAGTAAGTCGCTGTCGCTCGCCCTGCTGGTTTTTAGTGGGGGTGGGTGTTTTCTACCCTGCCCCAAAATTTTAGCTTTCTACCACCCCCAGAACTGGAGGTATGGCATCCGTAGTGTAAAAAATCATGTGGGTGCCAGAACTGTGTGCGACACTGAAAAGGCCATAAAAAATGTTCTTTATACAGCGACACAGCCTGTAGGGAGTTGCCGCGGCCCTGCCCATCCATGAGAGTATGAAGTGGTTGAGACTATATTCAGCTTTCTGCTCCCCCACAAGGGGAGATATGACTAGGGTGTCAAAAAAAATTTTTTACGGAAAACGGAAACGGAAAAAAATTTTCAGCAGCCGGAAAACGGAACGGAAAACGGAAAAAATTTGCACTTGACGGAAAACGGAAACGGAAACGGAAAAAAAATTTCAGCGGCCGGGAAACGGAAACGGAAAAATCAAATTTGCACGGAAATGGAAAAACTTGCTGTAATTTTGCCAGAAAACGGATAAAATTTGCTGAAATTTTGCTGGAAGTGGAAAAAATTTGCAGTAATTTTGCTGGAAAACTAATTTTTTTACATCATTGACAATCTGCATGAATTTTTACCAGTTTGGCTGATCAGAAAACAGAAAGTTGAGCCAGACAAAAATTAAAATGAGGCGGAAAAATTGAAAATTGAGGCGGAAAATGGAAAAAAGGTGGAAAACCTGGAAATTGAGGCGGAAAATGGAAAAAAGGCGGAAAAACTGAAAATTTAGCTGGAAAACGGAAAATGAGCCGGAAAAACAGAAACGAAAAAAAAGTTGCCGGAAAACGGAACGGAAAACAGAAAAAAAATTCAGCAGCCGGAAAACGGAACGGAAAACGGAAAAAAATTTGCCTGCGGAAACGGAAAACGGAAATTTGACACCCTAGATATGACATCCTGAATGCAATCAAAAATAGGCTGCCGGATATGACCAGCAAGGTGTCTACTTCAGGGGTTACAAATGGGGGGCTTACCCCCCCCCCCCCAAACCGCCCAGCTATCTATCTATCCCAGAGGCCGCTCAGATATCTAAACACCTTCCCGGACAAGTTCACCACCCATTTTTTTATTTCACTTCGAACACAATATCTCCGTCCATGGGGGTGTTATAAGGCTGAAACTTTGTATATATAAAGTTGTAAGACCCCCTTACTCCCCAACCATGGGGGGAGGTGCGGCGACTCACTACAGGGTGGGTCGCCCTATATGCAACAATTTTTGTGGCGTTTTTGGTGTCCCAAGCAAGTTCACCACCCACTTGATTAGCTACACTTTGAAGGCTATATCT
>OZ038450.1:22119467-22138261 GCA_964036195.1 Sphaerolaimus hirsutus | reverse complement strand
TTGATTTTTGGGGTAAAGTTGTTCACGCAAATTTTTACCTTAAATCATCTCCTAGAAGGCATCGTAAACCAGCTATGAAAGTGTGTATTAAAGATTTGACTTAAATCGAAATTTAATCCGGAACTTGTGTATGGGTGTCAAATACACTTTCGAACCAGATCAAATCTTTGTTTTAAAATTTGCTTTTTGAATACACACTTTTTACAGTGGTATACATTGTCCTCCATGGACATTCTAATGTATTTTTTTTTTTTGCTGTCCAGTGCCAAACCTGGACAGCGAATTCTCAAAAATATCATATTATTTTCCAGCGGTCCACTCTCAAGGGGGTCGCCAGGGGGCTCAACCTTCCGTGAAAAGTAGTGGGGGGTGTCGTGTACACCCCCTCAAAATTTCGATCAATTCCCCCCAACAGTTTTAGTTTGGCAGCCCGTTATATCAAAAAAACAATGGGTGGCGGACCTCGCGTGGACAGCGATTTTTTCAAAAAAAACTATTCATTTATACGGCGACCCACACTCAGGTGGGTCGCCAACCTTCCGCAGCCCGTATATAGTAGTGGGTGGGTTTCGAGTATATGCCCTCAAAATTTCCTATAAATCCCCCCACTACAACTGCAGATATGGCATCCGGCACCGACTCAGAATTTGGGTGGCGGACCTGGCGTGCACCCTGTTTACATTCAGATGTTTATGAAATTCAAACCTGTAAAAACCAAGTTTAAACCTGAAAAACCAGACGCTGAAAGTGATTGCTGTTATACAGAGTATGAAAATGGAAAAAACAATTGTTTTTCAATATTTTGGGTATTTTTTAAGTTCAGGAGTCAATACAGTTTCGAATAAAAACTGCACCCCAAATTGATAGTACTTAGTGCCTACATAAAATATCAATGTGCTTCCACATTTTTCTACAGGGTGTAGGTAAGATGACTCCAACTGTAGCACATTTGGAGTCAGTTACATTCCTTTTAAACTTCTATTCTAAATTTTTGTTTGGAATGCACACAACTTCAAAGGGTGATCTCAGACGTTTGGTGCGACAAAAGCACATCTTGCTTGCACAGTTGCACCGATAAAACATGTTCATGTTCGTCAGCATTCAAATAATGCAGATACACACTGGATAAAAACAAATGGATAAACATTTTCATCCACTCCATTTTTCTCATATCAAATAACCAGAGGGGGGAATGATTCAAGGGTGTGTTATTCAGGGAAGTGGTCTTATTCAAGGATATACGGCATGTGATTTTTTTTGTTTCTGGCAAAATTTCTGCAAATTTTTAAATTTCTGGCAAAATTTCTGCAAATTTTTTCCATTAATGGCAAAAAAAATTTAAAAGTTTTTTCTGTTTCTGTGCAAACATTTCTTTCCATTTTCTTTCTTCCAGCATTTCATTGTCCATTTTTGGCAAGTGCAAAAATGATTTTGTTTCCATTTTCCAGCAGTTTGTGCACAAAATTTCCATTTCAGTTTTCTGTAACAAAATTTCTGACAGCCTAATATAGAGGCAGAACAAAAAGGTGCAAGTGCATCTGTGGTAACAGTTAAAAAGGCCCTAAACTAAACACCTTCCCGGACAAGTTCACCACCCATTTTTTTATTTCACTTCGAATGCAATATCTCCGTCCATGGGGGTGTTATAAAGCTGAAAGTTTGTATATAATAAAGTTGTAAAGCCCCTCTACTCCCCAACAATGGGGGAGGTGCGGCGACTCACTACAGGGTGGGTCGCCCTATATGTAACATTTTTTTTGGCGTTTTGATTGGCTACACTACGAGAGCCATATCTCCAGCTGTGATGGCGGTATACAGCTGAAATTTGGGGGATGTCTTGTCGACATCCCCCCTCACAATACACCGGTGGGGCGGCTGCCAACGATCCACTAAAGCATGGGTCACTGCAAATAAAGTAGACCATTTTCTAAAAACAGCCCAAGTGTCCCAAAACAAGTTTATCACCCAGCTGCATTGAAAAAATGTTGCAACAACACACCTAATATAAAACTGAATCGGGTTGGAACACTATTTCAGCCAAAAAAATTTTTTCAGTAGGGCACCCTCCCTGTCCCATAAATGGTAGAATGAAAATTTCACTTTAAACCATTTTTTTGTTTCACACTTACAAAGTTGATTTACAAAGTTCACTAGAGAATGGTCTAAGGTTCAAAGTTATGTAAACAACATAACCTCTAAACTGCCTCCATTAGGAAATTTACTTGGGGTGAATTCTATGATGTCAAAATGATGTCATTTCAGGAACAAAATTTGACACAATTTTCACTTTTTCATTCACCCCAAATAAATTTCCTTATGGAAGCATTTTAGAGGTTATGTTGTTTACATAACTTTGAACCTTAGACCCTCCCCTAGTGAACTTTGTAAACCAACTTTTTAAGTGTGATACAAAAAATTGGTTTAAAGTGACATTTTCAGTCTGCTGTTTATGGGACAGGGTGGGTGCCCTACTGAGTCTAAAAGTATTCAAAACACATGAAAATTCGAAAACTAATTTGGGGAAAAATCATATTAGAAAGAAAAACAATTAAAAATTTAAACACTTTTTCGAGGGAATTTGCCATCGTCAGGCGTCAAGGTCAATATAAATCCTGGTTCATACTATATATTAACCAAGTGAAGTAAGATGTGAAGTGCCATGATTATTTTACTTCATATTTCCACTTCAAATAAGTAGTTAGACATACAAATATTTTATCATTTTGTTTTCCTACTTTTGTCGATCAGCTGCGAGTTGACATTTGTGCTGTGTGCTTTGATCTGAAATAAGTACCTTTTTCATTTGGGTTTTAGTCAAAACATTGCATTTTTGCCTGCACGTGTTAACATTTTAAATATATTGCGAACGAACCGTTTTTGATTCATTCTGAACAACCAAGACAATAAATCGAGTAAAGCTTTCGAGTTGAAATAATTCAATCATAAATTAACAAAATAGATTCGCGCATTCAACAATAGAAACTCTGCATGCGTGGAATTTACATAAGACACTAAATAGAAAAATATCACACTATCTGTGCGGTTCTGTATTGTTTTACCATTTAACGATTTCTGTGGTGGGTATTGGCCTGTCCAGGTCCACTCACCGCATGCTTTACAGTAAGACGTAACGTATAGACTTTACACAGAAATAAATAAAAGGGCGGTCTCCAATAGAAGGGTCAAAACGGCTGTAATTATGCCAAGTGCATGAAAAATAAAAAAAATGTCAGTGGACTGCGCTATTTCGTAGCTTTTGTCGATTGATTTGTTGCTATTTTAAGATCAAATGCTGCATGAACTCTATGAATACTAAATAATTCGATGAATTGTTTGTGATGTAAGTACCGTCTTTCCTCGAAATACTCCCCGGGGGTGATTGTTTCAGAGTGAGAATTACGTGGGGGGGCATTTCGAGGGGGCGCTTATTATTTCACAAGAAATTTTTTGAAATCGGAGTATCAATTTGTTGTTTGAAACGTACACAGACGTCGAAAAATGCAACAATAACACCATGTATAAGAGTCTATTGACTTACATATGTATTTATGTAGGTAGATGGTATAAAACAGGTTTTAATGTAACACAGTCATCGTTTTTACGTCTGTTATGCATTGCCCGGATCACAAACAGTAGCTTTTGTCGTGTGCGTTCCCTTTACACTGAATTTGGGGGGGGGTTATTTCGAGGGGGGGGCTTATAAATTCATAGCGCCCATTTTGAAAAGAGGTATTTCGAGACGGGGGGTATTTCAAGGAAATAAGGTAGTTGGAAAACTATGGTAGAAAGTGAAAAAACTTGGCTGGAAATATGACAAAAAAGGGCGGCTTCCAATACAAGGGCAACGGCGGGTAAAAAAGTTGACGACAAAATAGAAGAAAACAGGTATATTGTACCTCAATCACAGAGCAGGAAAACATTCTCCGAGTGTACGCAGCTGGGATTCGAAGTGAACGCGCATTCGTGCAGGCTCGCTTCCGTGCCGTTGCATCGTTGCACATCCATCAAAATTGGCATTTCTTCGAGCGACGCGAGGACATCATTGTCGACCGGTCGTCCATGTTCGTGATTTTGCGTGAATTTTGGTCGACCCAATTTTGGCCTTGGGGGGTGGTTGGGGCGTCATCTTCTATTTAAAGATTGATAGCTCTTCAAATTCCGAAAATTTCAGGAGTTCGGATTAGTGATGTCCGACCCTTTGCGCCAGAGCAAAATGGCACCAAGCGTCATGGCGCTTTTTGCTTTGGCGCTATCGCCAAGCGCCAGCGCCAGGCACTTTGTACCTGGCGCCAGGCAAAAATAGCGCCAAAAGCGCCATGGTGCTTTTCATGGGCATGGCGCCACGGCAAGATAGCGCCAGCGCCACGGCACTCTTACATCACTAGCTCAGATGTAAAAAATTCAACAAAATATTTGTGACACCGCACACCAGTGGACATCTGACATGACATGTGTGGGTGTCCTTTGCTAATTGCACAGTGTATTTTTAGATGCAATATGACGAACGCATC
The DNA here is from genome assembly GCA_964036195.1 of Sphaerolaimus hirsutus. Taxonomy (NCBI): domain Eukaryota; kingdom Metazoa; phylum Nematoda; class Chromadorea; order Monhysterida; family Sphaerolaimidae; genus Sphaerolaimus; species Sphaerolaimus hirsutus. The sequence continues at coordinate 22,133,750 of OZ038450.1, read as the reverse complement.
ACCGTTAGCGTTCCAACAATCTTAATGTATTTTTGAGAGATTTTCTGAGATTATATTTTCCGTATTTCCTCGAAATACCCACTGGGTTTTTTTCATAGTTGAAATTTTGATGGGGTATTTCAAGGGGGCGGGGTATTTCGAGGGAGGGGACATTTCGAGGAAATACGATAATTATATTTTCTGACAAACACCTATTTATGAAACGCTATTCACCGTCTATTCCATGGGGAGAGGGGGGGGGGTAAATACCGTATTTCCTCGAAATACTCCCTGGGGTTTATTGTTTCAGAGTGAGAATTTTGGGGGAAGTATTCAGAGGGGGTGGGTAATTCGAGGGGGGGGGGGGTTATCATTTCGCCAGAAATTTTTTGAACTCCCAGTACTTATTTGTTGTTGGTAACGTATGCAGACGTAGAAAAATGCAACAAAAACCATCATGTATAAGAGTCTACAGCCTTGTATAAGTATGTAGATGGTATAAACCATGTTCTAACGTAACACAGTCATTCTTTTTAACGTGTGTAATGCATTGCTAGATCACAAACCGCACGTTTTTTCATGTTTTACGTTCTACTTACATTTGGGAGGTATTTAGAGGGGGGTGTTCATTTTGAGGGGGGTATTTCGAGGAAATACGGTACTTATTTCCTCAGCTCAAACCGACCTGGCGGTATTTCTAAGAATTACGGTAAGTAAATATTTTAACATTATTCGACATAGGATATGATAATTTACACACACCATGAAAACCTGCAAAAGCTGGTAGATCGTATTTTTGTTTATACTCGTCTCGGCGCTGAACGGACTTGATAAATAATGTGCACTCGCACATATTTTAGCGTTCATTTTGGCAGGCTGGAAAGCGCCGTGATAAAATTGTTGCAAAACGATGAAAGAAATCATTGCTGTGAATAGGTATGTTAACTGTTAACGTTTTAAAAAGCAATGAATCTTTTAACTTGTAATAAAATCGCATGCGGTAAATACCGTTGGCACGCTTCCAGCGTGAACCACGGGTGGGGGTGTAATTGGAATACCTATACCTGAAGCCAAGCGATCTGCATGCAACCGTCGCTGCGTTCACGTCGAAATGGTCATCGCACACAGTGCCCCATTTGTTTTTATAGTAAACTTGCAGCAGCATCATTCCATCATAGCTCGGTTCTGTCAGCTTCACGCTGCCTGCATTCGAAAGAAAATGTCCGTCCACATTTTTATCAAATCTGAATTTTAGAGATTTTTTGTATACCCATATAATACAAACGAGTCAAAAAAATCTATAAGAAGTGGGGTGTGCAGCCAAATCTGGAGTTAAAGTTTACAAGATTTTTGACCATTTGTGGAAATGTCGGATGAAATGTATGCCCAACCTGATTCCTTCAAGCACTGTTCTGCGCAATGGTTCTGCCGCCCCGGGTCATCTCCGAGAGAGCTGGCGCAGAACGAGTGACACGCAACCTGCAAACGTTTTGCGCACTGTTTGGAAATAGTAAAAGTTTGTGTGATGAAACTAGTGATTGCAACGTGCCGGGGAAAATGGCGCTAAGTACATCATGGTGCCATTCAAAAATGATGTTGGCGCAAATGGCGCCATTCTGTCACTGAACGACACTATGACAGATACATTTATCGGAACAAATTGGTGATGGAAAAAGCGCCAGGAAAAAAGTGCCATGACGCTTTTCCGGACCACAGCACCAAGCAACAGAGTGTTTTAGCGCCAGGCACCAACAGTGTCATAGCCCTAGGCACCCTAGCTAGCTAGCCCTAGGCGCCAGCACCATGGCGCCTTTCCATCACTAATCGAAACTTCACCCAGTGCAGTATGTTGTGTTCGCTGTCGACCGTGGGGTACCCGTATTCGATTTCAGCAGGGCGCTGTGGGGTTTGGCCCTTCAGACACTCTTGTGTACAGTGGTGCTGCGGGGCCCCGTCGTCCCGAAACGAAGTGGCACAGAACGAGTGACACGCGACCTGTGAATGGCGCACTTCTGTGTAAGGCGAACCGTTGTGTAACGACGCTATGTTGGATAATTTTATCGTATCTCCTCGAATTGACCCTCAAAAATGCTGAGAAAATAAACGACCCTCTTATTGACCCCCTGGGTGTATTTCAAGGATACCGTATTTCCTCGAAATACCCCCCCCCCCTTGAAATACCCCCCCTCGTTTGACCCCCCCCCCCTCTCGAGACCATTATGAAACAATCACCCCCCCCCGAAATACCCCCCCCCCAGATAGTGATGTTAAAGGCACCGGGAAAAATGGCACCGCACCGCACAGGCACCTTTGCCAACGCATGAAAAAGGCACCTGGCACCCTGGGGCACCGGCCAGAAAATGGCACCGCACCGCACCGGCACCGGTGCCTTTTGGAAAAAATGGCACCGGCACCGAAGGGCACCGGCGGGTTGCCGGTGCTAGCACCGAAAGGCACCGCACCGGGCTGGAATTTCTGAAGTACCGTATTACCTCGAAATACCCCCAGGGGGTTTATTTTTTCGCCAGCAAAATTTGAGGGGGGGACAATTCAAGGGAGGGGTTTATTCGAGGGGGGGGTCTATTATTTCGCCAGAAATTTTCGGAAATTCCCCATACGCAGACGTAGAAAAATTGAACAATTACATAGATGTATATGTGTTTATAGGCATATATAACTGTACATACACAAAAACCCTTCCCTAACGTCACTTAATCATCAGTTTTAACGTGTGTTCTGCATTGTACAGATCACAAACTGCGGTATTTGTCATGTACGTTCACGTTACATTCAATTTTAGGGGGGGTATTTCGAGGGAGGGGTTGATTATTTCCTCAGCCGAAATTTAGGGGGGTATTTCGAGGGGGGTTAATTCAAGGGGGTGGGTTAATTCGAGGTAATACGGTAAATATCGGGCAGTTTCTCAGTGGTCTCACCTTTGGAAGTGCATATTTCCATGAATTTTCAACCGATTTTGATGGTTGAGCACTTAAAATGATCAGAATGATGTGGCAATCACTTTTATGACGCAATTTAAAATATTTAATTCACTGCAATGTCCATAGCCACTATTGTCTACTTATCGGAGTCGTTGCTGTACAGAGAATGGAACTATCTCTGTCATAAACTGACAATAAATTTTGAACAAAAAAGTTAGATAAATATAAAATATAGAAATGATTTATAATTCAACAAAATTTTAGATTCGCTCATCAGATCACGTATCGGGTATAATGGATGTCACAGTAGGTATACTTATTTGATGGGAGGTTTACAAAATAGGCAAAAACGGTTGGGTAAATATATCGCTGTTTTTTTTGGAAATATTTATGAATAAGCACATATTTACTATGGACAAAATTGCATAGCACATGAAGCCTTGGCCGGTGCCTTTCCCGGTGCCTTTTACTTTGGCCCTGGTGCTAGCACCTTTGGCACCGGCCAAAAAATGGCACCGCACCGCACCGGCACCGGTGCTATTCTGAAAAAAATGGCACCGGCACCAGCATGGCACCCCTGAAGATTGCAATCAGGGTTGGCAAAATCTCAGAAAAGAATAAAAATAAAATAAAAATAAAATGGAAAATTGAAGAATAAAATAAAATAAAATAAAATGGAAAATTTCAAAATAAAAATAAAAATTGTATAAAAATTTGAATTTTTGTAAAAATGTTGTAAAATTGTATACAAATTCCTATTTTTGTAAAAATTGTATAAAAATTCATATTTTTTGTAAAAATTTTTTTCTGTTGTTTATAGTTCAACCTGTTCATTCGCGGAGCTGCGGCAGTCCCAAGCCATGTAAAGTGTCAAAATGTCATATGAAATGGAATGGAAAGTGTCAATTGTCATGACAAATGTTAAGTAAAGTGTCAATTGTCATGACATATTTAATTTAAAGTGGAAACTGTAAAGCAAATTGTATTCAAATCTTATCTTTTGTATCCAAATCTTATTTTTTGTATCCAAATCTTGGTGTTGTTTTAGTAACCAAATCTTATGTGAACATTTGGATACAAAAACATAAGATTTGGATACCAAAATATAAGGTTTGGATACCAAAACGTAAGATTCAGATACACAATTTACACTCTGCATGACATTTGTCATGACAATTATACTTTGTTTGACATTTGAAATGCCAATTGACTCTATCTACATTTGTCATGACAATTGACACTTTGCATGATGTTTTACAAATGCGCCCAGCAAACCATTCTTATTGATAATTGTAACTTAACACTTGCAACTAGCTAACAATACCTACTGCATGATACTTTTGCAAAGTAATGGAAAAATTTGTCACACGCTTTTCATGTTTAAGTCTAATTATCACATTTTTCTGGCCTTGCATGCAAGATTCTGATTTTTTGTAAAATTTCTGTAAAGTTTTTGTAAAATTTTTGTAAAATGGTCCCATTTTATTATTTTATTATTATTTTGGAATAAAATAAAATAAAATAAAATGAAACAAGAATAAAATTAAAATAAAATACATTTTTATACAATTTTTATACAAATGATTTTTATAAAACCAACCCTGATTGCAATGGCACCGCACCAGCACCGGTGCTGGTGCCCTTCGGTGCCCAGCACCGGGGCACCGGTGCCCCGGTGCCTTTACATCACTACCCCCAGATTGAGTGTAAACAGAACGTACATGCCAAATACTGCAGTTTGTGTTCTGCGTAGTGCAGAACACACGTTAAAACAATGTCGGAATCACGTTAGAACAGTGTTTATACAATCTACGTACTAATATTAGTCTACATAACCTTATAAATGGCGGTTTTTGTTGTATTTTTCGACGTCTGCGTACGTTTCAGACGACAATTTCGTACTGGGATTAAAAAAATTTTCTTGTGAAATAATAACCCCCCCTCGAAATACCCCCCCCCTCGTTTAACCACCCCCCCCTCTCGGGACCACTATGAAACAATCACCCCCCGGGGGGTATTTCGAGGAAATACGGTATACGGTATTATGATCAGAACTAGTGATGTAAAAGCGCCATGGCGCTGGCGCCTGGCACTAGCGCGAAAGCAAAAAGCGCCATGGCGCTATTTTTTTCGTTGTGCCAGGAACAAAATGCCTGGCGCTAGTGCTTAGCGCAAGCACCAAAGCAGGAAACCCCCCAGCGCTTCCGGCGCTTGGCTCCATTTTTCTCTGGCGCAATTGGTCAAAAAGCGCCATGGGGCCAAAAAGCGCCATGCGCCTGACGCCAAAGTCTTGGCGCTTTTTACATCACTACCATCAGAACTTAACCCAGCGTAGAATGTTGTTCCCGCCGCCGACTGTGGTGTACCTGTATTCGGTTGAATGTGTCACAGCAAAAAATGGGTGTGTGGATGCGCGGTGAAGCGTCGGGAAGTGTCTTCACGCCAACACTTCCCGAACGCTTCACCAAGCTGCCAGCGCTTCCACACATATCACGAAAATCTGCGTGAAGGCACTTCACGCTTCTTAATATGGCGCTCCCACGCAAATGTATACGCGGGGGAAGCGTGTGGAAGCGCCAGCGCCGTGAAGTGTCTTCCACATGTTTGGATGCGCGTGAAGCGCGTGGTGAAGATAGGTGAAGCGTGTGGAAGACACTTCACCCAGAATCTCGTGATGTTGGTGGAAGCGTGTGGAAGCGTGTGGAAGCGCGCCGCTTCACGCGCATCCAGCCCGCTTCCACACGCATCACGGATCCATTTTTTGCTGTGTGTGTAGCCAAATACAATCAGGCTTACAATCGTAAATGTTTTTGCGTCCATTTTTTGTTTATGAATGGTGGTTTTAGCTGGAAACTGGATTTATCACTGAGTTCAAACCTGAAAAACAAGACGCTGAAAAGTTATTGATTGTAAAAATCGGACACAAACTTATATTTACCGTATTTCCTCGAAATACCCCCTGGGGGGTGATTGTTTCATAGTGGTCCCGAGAGGGGGGGGGGGTAAACGAGGGTGGTATTTCGAGGGGGGGGGGGTTTATTTCACCAGAAATTTTTGAAATCCTAGTACAAATTTGTTGTTTGTAATGTACGCTGAGGTAGAAAAAGCAACTATAATTGACATATATAAGGTTCTGTAGACTAATATTAGTATGTACTGTATATCCTCGAATAAGACCCCAGGGGAGTTATTTTTTCCCCAGAAACTTGGACTGAATTCATCGTATGAATGCTTCTGTCAACTCATGTAATCCATGTATTTAACAGTTCAACAGCAACAAAAAGGTGTTTACCTATACATAGCGTACATGTCATGTATCTGCTGTCGCTGCCATACGTTTACATTCTTTTGTATTTTCATCGATTATTTTTGTAAATTTTATAGCATATTTTTCACCCAGAGGGGGGACTTATTCAAGAGGGGGAAGTTATTCGAGGGGGGGGGGGAGTTATTTTTTCGTCAGTGTTTTTGAGGGGGGAGTTATTCAAGGGGGAGGAGTTATTTGAGGGGGTCTTATTCGAGGATATACGGTAGATGGTATAAACATTGTTCTAAGGTGACTCCGACATTGTTTTAGCATGTGTTCTGCATTACACAGAACACAAACTGCAGTATTTGTCATGTACGTTCCCTTTACACTCAAGGGGGGGTGATTGTTTCATAGTGGTCTCGAGAGGGGGGGGGGTAAACGAGGGGGGGGGGGTGATTGTTTCATAGTGGTCTCGAGAGGGGGGGGGGGTTAAACGAGGGGGGGTATTTCGAGGAAATACGGTATATGAATTTTTTTTTAGGGAATGTTTTTGCTCATTTTTCAAAGAAATTTGAGTAATTTGTGTTCGTAAGGGAATCACATTTTTCAATGTTCTTACAATTTGTGAAAAATGCAAGAATCAGAACAGCTTTAAAATGAAAACTGCAGTCAAATTTATGGCGACTATGGCAGAGTGATTCACATTTTTATGAAGTGTGAAAGGAGACCCCATGTATAATTTACCCACTTAACCTAAACTACTACGTAAATAGGTCGATTACCTAAACTACTATGTAGTTCGATTACCTAAACCACTACGTAGGTCGATTACCTAAACTAATTTTATAAAAGGAATTATCAACTTCTTCTAAAAGAATACACTAAAACACTTCACATGGTGATCACAAAAGTAGTGAATACCTTTGACGGTACTACACAAAACCACCAGTAGAGTAACACATTTTAAATTTTTTTTCAAATTTATTTAATTATATCCAGAAGAGCCAAATCCCACTGAACGACCCTTGCCGTGATCACAACATGTTATATCAACATTGACTTTGTTTTAAAAAAAATTTGAAAAAAAATTTGAAAAAAAATTTGAAAAAAAATTTGAAAAAAAATTGAAAAAAATTTGAAAAAAAATTTGAAAAAAAATTTGAAAAAAAATTTGAAAAAAATTTGAAAAAAAATTTGAAAAAAATTTAACAAAAATAGAAAATAAGAATTTCTGAGATTTTTTGTGTAACAATTTTCACTGTGTAATAATTTTTACTGTGTAATTTTTTTTACTGTGTAACAATTTTTGCTGTAACAATTTTACAATGCAGTCATGTTGTAAAAATTTTAATGGATGGCACATTGTAACAATTTTACAATGGTGACCTGTTTACAGCTAAGCATGAAACATATTTAAGGGGTTGACATTGCATTCTAAAATTTATGTAGGACACTAAGTTTCAACTAATCAGACAACCCACCAACCAACCAGCCATAATTTTAAGGAATATTTTAAGAAAATATTATTTTTGAGATTAATTACTGTGCAAAAAATGATTCAAAGGTTTTAGGTGTTTGGAATTTGTGCCTAATTCTTTGATTTTTTGGCATAGACATGCATGCACAATTTTTATAAACATAAAAAAATAAGAATTTCTGAGATTTTTTACCATGGTGCATTGTTTGAATCCATTGGAAATGTCACCAAATAAATTTCCACTGATGCTCAATTTTGATTTGTCTGATGAAAATGTGCCTTCATATACTATCTCAGATGTTCCTGTTTACCCACGTTTTGACAAATTTTTTAATTGTTACAAAAAATCTGGATTATCAGAGGTGTGTAATTCTCGCTGCGCCGCGGCGCGCCAGCGGGTGGGTGTATTCCAGCGCGGGTCAATGTTACAGCACCCTCCACCGTGCCGCGGCGCCAGCGGGTGCCGGTTTTCCCGCGCGGGCCAATGTTTACACTGCAGTTTACAAAAGTTTTAAAGTAACGGCTAGTGGTGGAAAGGCAGCGATGCACCGGTGCCCCGGTGCCAGTGCGGTGCGGTGCCATTTTGTTGCTGGTGCCCAAGGTGCCAGGTACCCTTTCTGAGGAATAGCACTGGTGCGGTGTGGTGCCATTTTTCCCAGTGCCTTTTCCATCACTAGAAGGACACCGGTGACCCGGTACCAGAGCGGTGCAGTGCCATTTTTTTTGCTGGTACCCAAAGTGCCAGGTGCCCTTTCTGAGGAATAGCACCGGCGCGGTGTGATAACATTTTTCCTAGTGCCTTTTCCATCACTAGAAGGACACCGGTGACCCAGTACCAGAGCAGTGCAGTGCCATTTTTTGCTGGTGCCCAAGGTACCAGGTGCCCTTTCTGAGGAATAGCACCGGTGCGGTGTGATGCCATTTTTCCCGGTGCCTTTTCCATCACTAGAAGGACACTGGTGACCCGGTACCAGAGTGGTGCAGTGCCATTTTTTTGCTGGTGCACAAGTTGTTAGGTACCCTTTCTGAGGAATAGAACCAGTGCGGTGTGGTGCCATTTTCCCAGTACCTTTTCCATCACTAGAAATGGCATGAAGAGAAAATGCATGTGCACACACTGCATTTTCATGAATAAAAATAAATACCATATTCATGTGAATAATTCTGTTAAGAATTTACCAATCAGTTTACTGGGCAATTATTAAATGATGGGGAGATATTCAAGGGGAATTTTCATATAGCAGGGAGCAAAACTGAAACAAATGGATATATTTAGGAATTATTCAGGCAAATATTGTCTACCTACAAATGCAGAAAAAGTTCATCGACAATAAAAATAAATGCACTGTGTGGAACTTGTAGGTTTGCTGGGTGTAGATTTGCAAGGAAAAATACACTGTGTGGAATTTTTAGATTTACTGCATGTAGATTTGCAGGGCTGGGTAAATACACTACCGTGCAGAATAGTTAAGACTTTTTGCACTGCGTGAGTAATGTTGCCAGAATTTCGAAACGGTCAATATGTAAAACATTTGGCTTCTATACATGGGTACCCTGGGGGGTTGACTACACATGCTCAGGATGACTGCTCCTCAAGTTCAAATTTGCGTATATTCTTAGTGTACAAACATATTAACTCAGTTTGTTCATGTATCAGAATTGTTGAGACTTTTCTTGTTTTGGGCAGTAGCCATCCAGTTTCTCACTTTAAAGTCTATATCCAACTCCTATGTTCATTTTTAACAACATTTTTAGCATGGCAACTGTTTGCCTGCATTGCTGAGCTCTGTGTGCAGCAAGAAACATTCTAAGCATGAACAGCATATTGAAATGCATATATGGAACTGTGGCATTTATTTATTTTTGCTGCAGTTTTGCATCCATTGCCAGCAACTCAGAAATGGGGGTAGGCATACTACTGAGTGGGGCTATTTGGTGTGTAATTTTGAGGTTTTGGCTTTGCTCTATTAGGGAGAAAAATCGGCCCAACTGTGAATGAGTAATGTGTAATTATTTTGTATGAAATGAAGATGAAAGCTTGTGAGTGCTATAACTTTTGATTGGAAAGAGATATTGAAAAATTTTTTTGTCATATTCATTCTCTTTATCTAAAGGGACAAGAAATTGGGAAGCAAAAAAGTGTGGTGGACCCACAGCCTACTGTTCCTCTATGTGTGAAAAGTCTCAACTATTCTGCATGGTAGTGTAATACTATCATGTTTTCATGAATAAAAAATAGTGATAAAATTTATACTTATATTAGGGTGTAAACTAAGTTTTTTTAATCTTTTTGCGATCTCAAAGGAATGAACATATCTGCATCCTATTATGTTGTATGTTGGCCGATTTTGATGCAGTTTGAGTAAATATGTTGGGGTTTGGGAGTCTGGGCTATTATGAATTCTTTTGCTTTGCTCGAATCATCCCCCAATTCCGAGATAAGGGGGTCTATAAAAAGGTGGTAATTTTGCATCGCCGATCTGGTATATAAAGCTTAATAACTCAACCAATTCTGTGTCGATTTGGATCGTTTGACACTTAAAATGATCGGGAACACCTGCAGATTCCATTTTTGTAGTCGTATTAGTGTTGTCTACATTCCGTATACCAATTTGACCCGGTTTTTCAACATGAAAAATAAATTTTTCTGGACATGCTATCATATACTTTAGCCAACAAGAATCGGTATTTTTGGTACATTATTCAGATGGAATATGGTATTTAAAAGTGATGAAATAGCTCATACTTGATGCACAGTTATAATAGGTAACAAATTGAAACTTTACAATATGACAAATGAATAGAATGGACGGACACGGAAACAACAGGCATGCGCAGAAACAACAAAACGCATGGAAATGTTGCGGGGTAAATAATGGCAGCCCACATAATAGTTGACTCTAATGTCAACTGATCTTTTTTTTTCAGTTTAAATTATTGCTTGGATACGTTAGATGGCGCTAGTTGACACACATGTGTCAACTGCCTTATGTCAACTCTGAATTTGACTTTATCTATTACTTAGCAATTTACAAAAGCATGTGGCTATATAGAGTATAAAAAACGTTTTTGTACAAAATAGTAACAGATAAGTTAAATTCACAGTTGACACAAGGTAGTTGACACATGTCTGTCATCTAGTGTGTGCATCTCAAACTCAAAAGTCACACAATTACAATGAAAAGGTTTTACTTAAAACTGGCTGCCTGCCGCCGCCGCCGTCGTCCCCACATGACTTAATTTTACAAGATAAATACAGCAAAAACGCATGGAAGTTTACACATTTTATTGACTGGGGCCATCTTATTATTGTGAATGGTAATGCAAGAATTTGTAGCACTTTTTATACGTTTTATGTAGTTTACATGATCACTTTTGAAAAATTGGCCATGGTCCAAGTTATAACTTGCGTATTATAGAATGAGCGTAAAAGTTCAAAGTTTGCTCAAAATCGCATGTGCTCTACTTTACCAATTCTCAACTTCAGTATCGCTATTTCCGTTTATATATTAGGGTGTAAACTAAGAGTTCGTTTCCTATCCTAGTGGCGCTGCACACACTAGTTTACTGCCAGTAAACTGAAAATTTAAAAAAACGTATTTATCAACTTTGAACAACATTTGAGTTTACTGAAATTGATGTCCCTCAACTGTAGTTGCAGTAAAAAACTCATTCCAGTAAACTCAAGTACATTGAAGGCTGATTTATGAGTTTAATAATATTTCCAAATTTCATTTGCTAGCTAATGTGTGCATCGACTAGTGATGTTAAAGGCACCGGGAAAAATGGCACCACACCGCACCGGCACCTTTGCCAACGCATGAAAAGGGCACCTGGCACTCTGGGGCACCGGCCAGAAAATGGCACCGCACCGCACCGGCACCGGTGCCTTTTGGAAAAAATGGCACCAGCACCGAAGGGCACCGGCGGGTTGCCGGTGCTAGCACCCAAAGACACCGCACCGGGTTGGAATTTCTGAAGTAAATATCGGGCAGTTTCTCAATGGTCTCACCTTTGGAAGTGCATATTTCCATGATTTTTCAACCGATTTTGATGGTTGAGCACTTAAAATGATCAGAATGATGTGGCAATCACTTTTATGAAGCAATTTCAATGATTACAAATGAAAGATAAAATATTAAATTCACTACAAAGTCCATAGCCACTATTTTCTACTGATCGGAGTCGTTGCTGTACAGAGAATGGAACTATCTCTGTCATAAACTGACAACAAATTTTGAACAAAAAAGTAAGATAAATAAAAAAATGATTTAAAATTCAACGAAATTTTAGATGCGCTCATCAGATCGCGTATCGGGTATAATGGATTTCACAGTAGGTATATTTATTTGATGGGAGGTTTACAAAATAGGCAAAAAACAGTTGGGTAAATATATCGCTGTTTTTTGAAATATGAATGAGCACATACTATGGACAAAATTGCACAGCACATGAAGCATTGCCGGTACCTTTTCCGGTGCCTTTTACTTTGGCCCTGGTGCTAGCACCTTTGGCACCAGCAAAAAAATGGCACCGCACTGCACTGGCACCGGTGCTATTCTGACAAAAATGGAACCAGCACCGGCATGGCACCCCTGAAGATTGCAATGGCACAGCACCAGCACCGGTGCTGGTGCCCTTTGGTGCCTAGCTCCAGGGCACCGGTTCCCCGGTGCCTTTACATCACTAGCATCGACATTAATTATCACTTCACTTATATACAATTAACTTTGAAATCGGGGGGATTGGCCTCAAATAACAACACACCCAAAAAATTACTGAGAAAAAACACTCAACTAACCAAATAGTCGCTTTCACGGCAGCTTTCCATGTCGCTAAATACGTAGAAATCTCATGTAGAAAAACTCAAACTTCGATAGTAAATACGTAAGTCGAGTTATGTCAAATTGAATTTTAAATCCAATACAAATCAATTTGAGTCAATCGATTTTTAGTAAAATGTGACATAAAATCGAAGCGATATCGCTATTTCTCTCTTTCCGGAAAGGAAAAATTATGACTCGCTGTGTCAATTTTTAGAATAATTTTTTTGGGGGGTTTCTTATTTTTTTGCAATCTCATACAAATATAGATTCCTATGTTTCATTCTGTTTGAAGTTGGCCGATTTTGAAGCCCTTCGAGTATGTTAGGGTTTGGGGTCTGCGCTATGATGAAAAAATTTTGTTTCCTCAAATAATCCCCCAGTCCCGAGATAAGGGGGGTCTACAAAAAGGTGGTCATTTTCCATGGCCGATGTGGACACTGACTTTTGAAGATTAATAAATTGGTCATTTCTGGGCCGATTTTATTCATTCAACATTTAAAATGATCGAGGCTACCTGTATATTTCAGTTTTTGTGGTCAAATTAGTGATGTCTAAACTCCGTATGCCGATTTTACCCAGTTTTTGAACACGGCAAAAACTTTTTCTGAACATGCTATCACATAGCTTAGACTAAAAGAATTCATCTGGCCCAAAATTCTTTTCAATTTTTTCCAATCAAAACTTATAACACTTTTAACTTTAAGCTTATACAGAGTTTAGACATCACTTATACGACCAGAAAACTGGAATCTACACGTAGTCTCAATCATTTAAGTGTTGAATGAATAAAATCGGCCCTGGAATGGTTGATTTATCAAGCTTCAAAAGTCAAGTGTTAACATCGGCCATGGAAAATGATCACCTTTTATAGACAGCATGTTGTTATATTACACTGCATGTTGTGATATTACACTGCATGTTGTAATATTACAGTGCATGTTGTAATATTACACTAAACACATGTTGTAACATGAGCAAATATAAGTAGTGTACAGAGCCATACACAGTGCACACCAGTATCTCACTCAGTCTGTTTGCGAGGACACTTTTTCATCTTATTGTGAAAGATTTATTAGATCAATCGTGTCACAGAACACTCATAGTTAGTATAAAACCCATTTATTTAGGGTGAAAGTGAAATTGAACAGCTGACACTTTTTTTATGTCTTTGACTTTCTTATCAAGCTACATTCAAGGTCTATAGAAAAAGTGCAAAAATTGCTTTCCTGGTTACAGTAATCAGACACTACATCTCTTGTCAATTGTGCAGGAACACTAGCAAAAAGCTATATATGCTGAGAAATTTTTTTTTGGAAATTTCATACTTTTAAAATATTGGAAAGATTTCATCTCCAGTGATCACACTTGAGTAATGCGCCCAACATGCATGTTGCATGGAAGTAATGCCTGTAGGTAATACACACCACTGAATCGATTGTTGGTGCATGAAATGTTGACACCAACTGTGGTCCCTAGCATGAGAAAATTTGATTTTCTTGGGTGTATGACATATGAAGAAGAGTAATTAAATGGAATAAAAAAATTTTTTGATTACAGATTGTATAGTTCGATGTTGTAAATGTGTACACTCGGCAAGACATGTTTCAAGAAAAAGTGTACACTCAGTGAGACATGTTGTGAGATCTGTTCAGTGATATATATTTTAAACTGATTTCGAACTAAATAACGGTCAATTGCAAATAATTACTTCACAGTAATAAAACATGTGTACTATGCATTGGGATGCAGGCTGGGTGTGCGTGAAATGGTTCACTTTCAGACACTCGAACATCCTATCACCAGCATCTTGAA